>VWZP01009084.1:207312-221028 GCA_013396995.1 Dicaeum eximium | reverse complement strand
TTCTTCGGATCGGGCAACAGGGTTAGGTACAACTGTGTGAAAAGTTTATTTCCTCTTCAGCAGTGGTGCAGTTGGGTGCAGCACCTTCTGCTTCCAATGGGAGAGTAGACAGGAATGTGCTTCAGACGGGATCTGGACCTGTCTTGTCCCGTATAGGAGCTGGAGAGTAACAAAATAGCATAAAGTAACTACATTCATGCAGCATTAGCCATGCAAACAGACTATGTTCAGGGAACGACATTGTGGGCTGCTGCTTTGATGGCTGGTTGGGAAGCTGGAGATGTATAGATGATACAAGTCTTTGAATTGTGTCTGTAATGCCTAACTGGGATGCTGAGCACAAAGAAAAACACGGTAGGGTGTGAAATCCAGATTGTTGGATATATTGTGCTGCTGATTGTGGAGGTATTGAGAGAGGGTTTGAGTGAAAAACAGATACATGGCCTTGTCTAACAAGATTCAGGCACTAGTTTTCTGTGTGGAGTTTTCTGTGTGGTGCAGGAAGCACTTCTTTCTGATGTGTTCCCTATTCCTGCACCTGTTCCTGGTTCGGCAAGAGGGTGACTCAATATTCTATGGGAACAGCAATGTATTTTGTGCAGCATGATGATGTGAACTTATGAGATAATTGCTGATGAAAGAAAATAGCTTTTTCTGTTCTCACTGATCTTCTAGGTGACTGCTTAAGTGCTGCTCATTGTAGCATCATTATTAACCTTAGGGTTGCTGAGAGAGGTTGTAAATACATCCAGGCTCAATCAGGCTCTTCATCTGTAATAGAGAACATCCTTTCACCACCTGTATTGCCATTAATTGAGGTGATCTCCACATAAAAAGTACTTAAATACACCTATGAAATGTGGCTTTTTCAGCCCTGACATGACTTATTTTTCAGGATAAATACTGTTTGAAGTAAAAACACGCTTGATATAGATGTCTCAGTTCTATACCAGTTTCTCAGTTCATTGTATCTTGATGGTATCTTCATGGAAATTGAGTGCTTGTTCATGGTAATTTCAGATGGAAGAAGTATAAAACATTTTTCTCTTAGTCCTCTACAGCATCAGAATTTGTACTGCTCTATGAAGCTTTTGCAGTTTAAAATCATGAGGGATATGGTATTTGCCAGTGGAACATTTTTGTTCTGAGAGTCTAGACTTTGGAGCTGAATAGTTACTGCTTTTTGTTAGCTTGAGCTAAACTGTAGGAAATTTTAAAAAATCAACGCTTTCTTGGCACAATCTTGTGTAGAAGACAATTGAAAGAATCACAAGTGGCTGAACCCATCAGCACCTCTGGAGATCACTCTGTCCATCATCATGGTCAACAACAACTTAATCACAGCCTTGAAAAGGCATACAGATTCTGAAACCTCCCTGTTCCAGTGTGTTTAACCACACTCATGGTAAATAGCATTTTAATACTTTTAGTCTGATCCTTTCTTTAATACTTCTAGTCATAAACCTCTAGCTTGTGTCTCTCTCTTTTTCATCTACTGATGTGTGCTTCTGAGTAGAATTTAAGTCTACCTTCCCTCTATCCTCCCAAGGGGCAGTTGAAGGTAAGAGAAAGTGTAACTCCCTGATGAACACAACTGGCAAACTGGTAACAACAGATGAGGAGAAGGCTCAGGTACTCAATAGCTTTTCCCCTCAGTCTTCACTGCAATCTCTTCCCACAACTCTGGAGTGGATGGGGAGCAAAGTCCTCCCACTGTAAGAGAAGATCAGGTTCAAGACTACTGGAGAAATCTGAAGACTTACGACTAAGGGACCTGATGAGATATATCCCAGAGTTCTGAGGGAACTGGCTGATGTAGTTGCCAGGCCATTCTCCATAATATTTGAAAAGTGATGACAATCAGGTGAAGTCCCAGGTGAGTGGAAAAGGAAACAATGTACCCATTTTTTAAAAGGATAGAAATGAGGACCCTGAGAATTCTTCTGCTCTGTGTCTGAGAAGAGCATGGGACAGATCTACCCAGAGGAGGTGCTACAGCACANCCCTCAGTCTTCACTGCAATCTCTTCCCACAACTCTGGAGTGGATGGGGAGCAAAGTCCTCCCACTGTAAGAGAAGATCAGGTTCAAGACTACTGGAGAAATCTGAAGACTTACGACTAAGGGACCTGATGAGATATATCCCAGAGTTCTGAGGGAACTGGCTGATGTAGTTGCCAGGCCATTCTCCATAATATTTGAAAAGTGATGACAATCAGGTGAAGTCCCAGGTGAGTGGAAAAGGAAACAATGTACCCATTTTTTAAAAGGATAGAAATGAGGACCCTGAGAATTCTTCTGCTCTGTGTCTGAGAAGAGCATGGGACAGATCTACCCAGAGGAGGTGCTACAGCACATGGAGGTGATTCAAGACAGCCAGCACAACTTCACCAAGGGCAAGTCTTGCCTGACCAGCCAAGTGGCCTTCTGTGATGGAGGGATCAGATCAGTGGGAGAGGAAGGGATAAATATGACATTGATCTGCACTTCTGTAAAGCCTTGTAACAGTTCCCCACAACATTCTTCTCTCTAAATTTGGGAGAGGGATTTGATGGGTGGACAAGGCTGCATGGCTGCATCTAGAGAGCAACGGCTCGAGGTCTGTCTGGAAATCAGTAAAGAACTACGTTTCTTTAGGAATCTCTCTTGGGACTGATTCTGTTTAGTGTCTTCACCTATGATACAGAAGAAAGGATCAAGAACCATCAGCAAGTTTGCAGATGACACCAAGCTGAGTGGTGCAGTTGACACATGTGAAGGACAGGATGCCATCAGAGGGAGCTTGTCAAGCTCATGGAGAGGGTCCATGGGAATGCCATGAGTTTCAAAAAGACCAAATGCAAGGTGTTGGGTCTGGGTTGGGGCAGCCTCTGGTATTAACACAGGCTGGGGGTGAACAGATCAGAGCAGCTTTGGGGTCAACTTATTTGCAGCCTTTCAATACTTAAGGGGGGCTTATAAGGAATATTAACACAGACTTTTTTTGGAGGCCCTGAAACAACAGGGCAAAAGGTATCACTTAGCAATAAAAGGGTAGATCCAGACCATCAGCAAGATGCTCATTTCACAAACTCTTGCTGGCTGGCCCTGATCTCTTGGATTTCTTGTACATTGGTGAGTAGTCCTAAGGCCTGTATGGTGTAGTCATGAAAAGTAATAATTTACTGCAGTTTTCCTGGGTAAGTGAGGAGTATGAATCTTGAGCTAGTCAAAGAAATTTTGCTTAATGACACATATTGAAATTAATTTTCTCTCTTTGACTCAGAAACTTGGGCTGGGATAGGAAGTGTGTGAAGTTGTAACTCAATGTTTTCGACTTCTGCTTTTTCCCCATTGGCTCTTCCCTGGAGGAGCAGGTAGACAATGTTGCTCTCTTAAAAATGTGCGAGAGGCAAGAGATAAAAATGCTGCACAAACTGTCCCTGTCTTGCATCCCAGTTACTCACGAAATAATCCCAACAGTCACACTGAATTGAACATTCTGTAGCTGGAGGCTGTATCTCCATGTGATAGGTGAGCCGAGTCTGGTTGCTAGGGGATCTCTGTACACCGTAGAACTTGAAATCTAGTGAAACACGTGGTTCCACAGAAATTACCTTTTAGAAATGAACCATATTCACAAATGGTACTAAGATGTCAAAGCCTAAAGTGGGGAGATCACTACCACATTGCCACAACAGAACTGTCAGGCATTCTGGGTATCAGGAGCTAGAGGCCCAGATTTTTATCTTAATATAAATACGCAGGAAATCTGCACTGGGATTATGTTGAAGTTGCAGCACTGTCCAATATAATTGTAGCTTCCCAAAAAGCGAGTCTGGAGCATGAAAAGACCCTGTCTCAGGTCTGTCCTACAGAGGTCACTGCAAACCCACTTCTGAGAAAACTGCAGTGCTGGTTTGTGGTATCATCACACTAACACTGAATGCAGGCTGAAGTGTCTTTGTCTGTCACCAGTATTTATTTACATCTCATATGTTTGCACAGTGACAAATAAAAATGTCATGTACGCTTTCAGACAGACTCAGTGTAGCTTTGAGAGCAAGACATTAGTAAGCATTGTGTTTTGACTTCTCTGAGCCAGAAAAAAGAAAAAAATAGGACTCCAGCTCATCCTGTTTATTAAAGATGGATGCTCAACTCTAAGTTAGAATAAAACTTGCATTCTTGAACTTCTGATTTTCTCCTACCTTAAGTAGATTTGCATTTTCACAGATGTCTGTGACATTGTGTCTATGATTTTTGGTGAAATCTTTTTATTGTTAGTATTGAAGAGTGGTGAAATAGTGTTTTTCAAATTAGGAAAAAAGCTAATAGTACCTTTGAAAAACCAGTTTCAACACTTGGATTCAACCTCAGATTGCATTTAGGTAAAAGTTTTCTCAGATGCTAACCCTTATTTAACAGCAATATGATTATATTAAATAACAGGTTTATTTTTTGGATTACTGTACTGTTCAAGTGTTTATCTGCAGTGTTGGAGTGCAAGTGGTGAAAGAAGACAAAGTGATTCTTTTCCCCTGACACTGTTTTAGGAACATGGTTCCCAAAACACTGAAATAAGCTTTAGGAACAAAGCTCAGATCATGTTTCTGTTTACATTCTACATTACTATTTTTAAAGCCTATACTAAAGGAGAACATGCAGGCTCAAAGCTGCATTTGGACCTCAAATAATTTGATTTATGAACTTATGGAAGTTCCAGCTTTGGCTGTCGTGGGGTCCTGCAGCCACTGCTTGGAATGACTATGTGTCCTGTGTTTTCCCATGGCATTAGAGCTTCTGCACCTGGGATAGGGCAGCTCTGGATGTACAGACAAATGGGATGCTGGAAAGCAGTGCCATGGAAAGGGACCAGGGGGTCCTGGTCTGTGGCAAGTTGAACATGAGTCAGCAGTGCCCTGGCAGCCAGGAGGGCCACCCCTGTCCCGGGGAGCATCAGGCACAGCATGGCCAGCTGGGCAAGGGAGGGGATTGTCCTGCTCTGCTCTGAGCTGGGGCAGCCTCACCTCAAGTGCTGCAGGCAGTTCTGGGTGCCACAATAAAAGAGATACAAAGTTATTGGGGAGTGTCCAAAGGAGGGCCAGGAGGATGGTGAAGGGCCTTGAGGGGAAGCCCTGTGAGGTCACTCGGTCTGTTCAGGCTGGAGGAGACTGAGGGGAGATCTCATTGCAGTAAACTTCCCCATGATGGGGAGAGGAGGTAATGGTTTTAAACTGAAATAGGGTATATTTGGTTGGATATAAGGATGAAATCTTTTACAATGAGCATGTTGAGACACTGGCAGGTTGCTCAGGGAAGTTGTGGATGCCCCATCACTGGAAGTGTCCAAGGTTAGGTTTCACACTCTGATCTAGTGAAGGATGTCCCTGACATGGGTCATCATTATCTTTAAATGTCCCTTCTAACCATAACTGTGATATGATTCTATGTTTTGTAGATACTAAATACCACAGAGGGTTTTAAAATTTGCTTTAGAATATGTAAAAAACTCTGTATGCATAGGGAAATGCAGAATATTGAAAAAGGATACTTGACTATAGACACTTTATAACAACAAGAGGTGACTTAGGAGTGAGCCATGCTTCAATATATCCACTAACTTTATGACTGTTACTTGAGCTATCAGCATCCTTTGCTGCAAAAACAGTAAAGGACTGTAGTAAGAAACAGATTATTCTGGGAGTGAAACTATGTTATAATAACTGTTCTGTCTTGACCTGAATAATCATAAGAACCTAAAAAAATCACCTAATGATTTAATTATGCCATGTAACAGAAATTATCATAGGACCTGTGATTATAACAGGCAATTAAAGACAGAGGTGGCTGAGGTTTTTTTGCACTGCTATTTATATTACTAATTTATTAGTTTAACCTGAAGTTTAAAAAAGATTCACCATGTAAATTAATAGTTGGCCAACATCCAAAAACATCATCCAGACTAGAATGGAGAGTAAAATTCTATTCTATTGAGACCTGAGATGCTTGTGGTCTTTCAAAGTACAGATTTTGAGGAGCTGCAGCAAGATCTGTGTAGAAAAATGTGATGCTCTCAGTAAATAAGACCCAGTGCCTCATTCTCATGTTTGGGTGCACTTTTCTTCCTCTGTCTCTTTCACAATATATCAGGGTGTGTAGGACAGTCCTGGCTGGGCAAATGTTCTATTTCACAGAATGAGGCACCCAAAAGAGAAGCTGACTGAAAAGGCAGTCAGCAGTTTCCCCTCTCCCAGACACTGTAACATCAAAGCTAAGAAGCACCTGGGAATGTATTAATGGTGCAGCAGTGAAAGTTAATTAGCATCTACTTTAGAGATTAAGTTTTCATTTGTGCCAGTACACAAAGGCATATGCTCTGAAAAATCATTAGCTTGAGAAATGCCATTCTGCCTACCCATGCTTTCTAGCCAGACAGCATTTCTTTTTGTATTTTCCTCTTTCCTAGTGTCCCTACCTTGTGAGGTACTGAAAACCATGTCTGCAGTCCAGCTAAACATTTAAAACTTGTATAATTTTAAGTATTTTTATCCTTTTCTTTTGAAATCAAACCAATTTAGGTCTTTGAAATGTTTCCCTGTAATAGTAACATGCAATGATGTGAAAAATCCAGAAAAAAAAGGATAAGAGGAATGCAACAAAAATGTTCATAAGTATTGACAGTCATTACTAGCATTCAGTATTGTTTTATTTTGATGGGTACTTACTTTCATTAGATATTTATATGATTAGTTTTGCTTGGATTTTTGAGTTTATATACATGCATATGTGTGTACATATATTCTCTCTAGAGATATGGTATCTCTTGCAAAAAATACAGTTTATTAAAAAAAAATAGATGCACTTGTGAATTTTTGATAATTTCTGACACACATCATATCCCCAGAAAGAGTGGAACATGTGACTTGGTGTTATTCTTTACTGTTTTGGGTTCTTTAAACTGGAGCAAATACATATAATAGGAAATTGGCAACATTTATGAGGGCTTTTTTGTGCAATGTAGACTCCTACAGCTTAGTATAACAAATTCCAATGGAATTAAGTAAATATTATAGTATTATATGGTTCACCATGTCTGTTTTCACATCCATTTTACAAATGGATGAAAAGAGAGAAGTTGTTAGCATTGCTTTACTTAAGTCCAAAGCAAGACTCAGGAGATGAGTTTCCAATCCACTCTATCCCTGTAGTTGTTATGGAGGTAATTAAATGTGAAGATACGTAGATACAGTTATATGAACTAGGCTGGGAATATGAGTGAGTACTGCTGTGAGAACAAAGTCAGCTAAGACAGTATTTTGACACTTGGCTAGCATATAGACACCTTTCTTATTTCTTTCATATTCCTAAACACAAACTTTGGAGAATACTATGTGATGAGCCATATATCTGCACTTTGATTTAATTTCAGTAGAGCCTATAGGAGTAATTTCTAACTCCAAGTAGAGAAATACTGTTTTAAGGAGAAAATTCAATACTGCAGAAGCAAAAAACATAATTAACACATTCTAAGGAAAAAGTTAGATTTCTATCAGAATGAATTCCATGTAAAATTGAACAAAAACCAGAGTAACATCAAATTATTCACATGTTGTTTTTAAATTGCACATCTTCTCATAATGGAAATATTCTAAAACAATGAAAAGGAGGGAGTGTGGGTCATTTTCTTAAGGACATGGTAGAGAGTACAAAATCAAGATACCTTTTACTTCAGCTTCATGGAGACAACTTACCCTGTTACAGGCAGTGGGCTTGGCAATACTGTGCATTACTGTGCACAGCTATGGCAACACCATGCATGCAACACCACAGCTTCATCCATGTGCCTCCCCCAGACCCCTTTCTTAATTGCATATCACCCTTGGGAAGAGGCACACTGACTGCTGGAGACAGCCATATTTGGGGTGAATTGTTCAATATCTGATGGATCATGGACCTACATTTAGAGTGTTTTCCCCCAGTATTTTCTGACTTAAATTACTTTGTTTAGTAGAAGTCCAAAGGTACTATAATGAAGAAAGCTAACTACACACATGTCAGTATTTATTACAGGGCATGAAGTAAAATTTAACATTAAAAATCAGTGTTGAGGTGAGTAGGCACAGAAACAAGAGGAGGAGAAAAATTGCAGTGGTATGTGCATACCACTGAAGTGATTAATAAAATGCTTACTCTCCCAAACAAGAAAAGTGAGTTTCAACACTGTACTTATCTGCTCTTCAATCTAAAATTGCTGGGGCCTACAAAAGAAATCATTATTAATATCAGAAGATCTTACTGTAGGACAAACAGTAGTTCCACTTTATCACAGCATTTTCTTCTAAGGTTTCTAAGTGGACTGTGGGAAATTTCCTTCTTTTTTTCTTTGCCCTCAATTAGCCCTCCTATCTATAACAATATTTCTAGCAGTGTTATTCATCAGTAGGTATTAGGGAATGGATATCATACTAGCCTGAAATCCCTTATAGTTTCTCAATGGAAATTAGACATGTTTGGTTTATACTTTGGTCCACATAAAACTCAATTTGACTTCAAATTCAAACCAGGCATGAAGTCAGAGGTTCCCAAGCAAATGCAGTCCCTCAGTTGTCTTCACCTATTTGTCAATGTACATGATATTCCCCCTTTGTGACCTGAACCCCAGCATATGAAATACCCAGAAAAAAAAATCAGTTAAGTATTAATATATCCCAGCTAAACTCCACTGCTGATCTTTTTGCCAATTAATTTTTTATGAGAGTTGGAAAACTTATTGTACTCATCAATCTCAGTTCCAGCTTCTTTAGGTGCCTTGTAGGAATGTAGAACTCCCTTGCAATTAATTTTCATATAATAATTTTATTTTCTGACCCTAAAGGTACATGGTATCATCATATATTGTTATAGACAGTGACTGCATTCTTCTGCAAAGGTTCTGCATGTGTATTTGTACTGTATAAAACTAGACTACAATTTAATTAAATGAATCCTATTTACCAGTGCCAGCTTTGTCTGTATAAGAATGCTGGGGAATCAAACTCAGTTTCTTGGAGGAGGTTAGTAGAATGCATCTATTTTTTTCACATTTATTCCACAGACAGCTTTCTCTCCACCTGACAGCTTACATTTAAGAGTGGGAATGGAACAGCTTTTATACATCAATTCACAGTGCAGGGTGAGTTGCTGGAGCTGCAAGGAGAGGAGCTGATTTGTTATAAGGGTATATAGATACTGCTAGGAACTTTGAAGATCTTAGCAATATGTTCTTCATAAATGTTGGTTTCTTGCAGTGGAGAAGAAATATATTGCATCAGCTCCTGCGTGGCAAGTAAAACCCACTACAAAAGTAAAATTTGTGAAATCTGGATATAGAAAAAGGAAACTGAACACAGAAAAAGTTGTGGCCCTGCTGTGGCCCTGATGGTATCAGACATGCCTCTTTGATCTCCTGTGAGGAGCAGGTGAATGCAACCTGTGACCTGTGATTGGAAAGATGAAGAAGAAGGACCCGACCCCAGAACTTATCCCTGTAATACCCTATTTTTTCTGCTAGAAAAAAAGAGGTATCAGCCCTGAGAGTCTGGACCCATGGATGATGGGAAACAGAGCCCCCTTGCAGAGTTCCTTCTTGCCAGGAGTCAGTCTAAGCTAAGATAGGAGAAGTGCAAGATTTACTTTTACAGCTAAACCAGGAAAACACAATTTGATCATATTTTAATATACTGGTGTCAGTAAAAGTATTCAAGATTAAATTCAATTACTTTCTTTTTTTTGTCGTATCACCTTAACTACCAAAAATATTGTTCTAATTTACGCAGCAACTATGAAAGCAGAATAGATATGAAATGGAAGATCTGAGGTAAAATTAAAGAATCAGACCAAAAGTGTTAGTTAGTAAGGTTAGTAAGATTTCTTTTATTTGTTACCCCCCAAAAAACCCAAAACCCAAAACCAAAAAAAAAGAAAAAAAAAAAAAAAAGAAACCCCAAGACAAACACACAAAACAACAAACCCCCAAAAAACCAATCAGCTTGAAAAAGCTTCCACATATCTGTCCGCATCTGAGAAGTGAATGTTCACACTTGGGTTTGTTCAAATCAGCATGTCCAAGGCAACAAGAGAAAAGCCCTCTTAATTCTGTTGGTGTTCTCTAACCAAGTATCATCCTGTTCTAGGTACTCTTGAGATTCTCTTTATTTTCAGTGGAATCTCGTCCTCTCATTAAACTAATTGCCACAATTTCAAAGGTGTTTAGGTCAAATATTTTTCCAGTTTTGCTATGGAAATCCAAAATTAATTTGTCTTACAATCCTACTACCTAGGTTTTTTCCCCTAAAAACTGAGTTCTGCTGCTACCAGTTCACAGAAGAAAGAGATAAGAAAAATGAAAGCCAGTTGCATCTTTGGGTTGTCACATTCCTTGCTCTCTATTCACTCTGCTTCAACACTTTTTCTTTGGACCCTGAAAAAAATAATCTGAGTTTCCACAAATTATGCTTCAACATCCAGAGAGTAATCCTATTTCTCAAAATGGCCTCCAAAATTACCAGTAAACAAAATAAATAATCTCATCTTCATTCAATTTCTTTCTTCCCATTAAATGAGGTCTTTTCAAAATCTTTAACCACTGACCATCTCCTGTCAGGGCTCACTTATAAAGATGGTCTTTCCCTGGGACAAAGGAGACAAGAATTTATATGTATCTCTTTTCCTGCATACCTGGGAGTAACACTTTAGGCCAACAAACCGAATGGCATAGTACAAGAATTAGGCTAGGAAGAGACTTTGCAATGACTGATGTTATTCCAACAGACCTTGGGACAGAGAAAAAGAAGAAAAAGGGAATTTTTTTAAAAAGAAGAGTATTTTGAATAATGCTTCTGTGTTTGACAGTTTGTAAACTGAAGGCTTAATTCAAAGTTCACTGTGCCCTCATATAGCATTACATATAGTAACTATACATTTTCTTTAGCAGTCAATAAAAGATTTTACTGAACTATGAAAATTTAATTGGGACTGCAGTGACAAATATAAACTTTTACCCTCAGATCTTGGATGGGTGGCAGAAGAAGTTCACAGATATTACTGTGAATTCAGACACATTTCTGGAATTTCAGAATCCACTAGCTCCATTAGATACATGCTTTTTGATAGAGGGGATAAAATTTACAACAGAGAAAATAAAAAGTAGTTGTTTTCTGAAAGACTAAGACATAACCTTTTCATAATCAGGATGTGTGCTTCCTGTGAGGAATGAGCATGGGTTCATGGATACACAATGGTGTATGACAGGTATGACATCCAGTAGTGTTACCCACTAAGAAAACTTTGGATGCACTTATTTTAATGCACTTATTACTCTTACCTGGCTTATTTTATGTAAACTTTGTTGCTATTTCAGCACATCAAAATTTAAGGATTATTTTTAGATATGAATTGCAGTTTCTAATGTTAACTTTGTTAATATGAGGTTCCGATTGTCCTCCTTCATGCTCAGGACTTCTCAGCAGGCTTCATCCAAGACAACAAAAACTCTTATCCTGTATGTAAAGGCTGCCTTTATCTTGTGTTTTAGACCACGTGTTTCTCAAGGTGGTACATTGATAGGATCCATCACTTCTTTTCATTTGAAAAACAGAGACAATTTACTTCCCATAGAAATAACTTGATAAGGCAAATAGATTTTTTAAATGGTGGTTAGATTTGGTTACTGATATTGTCAGGGCTTATTTAAAGCAACTTATTAAAGCAAACTCACAATTTATTTGGTAGATTTGAATTGAAATGAACACTTTGACAGTATATGCCTTTTTTGTTTGTCTGCATTACTCATTTTCAGTGTGTCTTCTACTATCGTTACCATGGCTATCATGGGGATAATCCTTGAATTTATTAGTAATAACTTCCAATTAAACGATAATTGCATAGAAAATTCTGGCATATAGCACCAGTAAAGAGACAGTAAACAAAAAACTCATTGAGCTTACAAGTAAATTCTGTGCTTTCATGTGGAAAAGACCGCTTCAGTTTTAATATGATTTTTAAAGTGAAACACAGCTTACAAATATTTCTGCTTTAAATGTGATATGAATAGTAAATTTATTTACAAGTGTCTCAATCTCTAAGTGTCCATACATTTAGAAAAAAAATCCCAAAACACTGAAAAGCAATGAAACTTTAAAAGACTGAAGCCTCAATACCTCTGCTAGGTTTTCTGGGTATGTAAAGAACGCAATACTGAGTTCTTACAAACTTCACAGTCACATAATTGGATGTAATATGAATGAATTACAAAGGACATTGAGCTTGGAAGAGTTTTTCAGCTGAGGATCAAGGGTGACCTTGAGGTTCCCAGTGATGTGGACACACCAAAACACAATCCCTTCCCTCAACTCTCCTCCTAACAGCTCTTGCAGCACAATAGGGATACAGGCTTCCCTTCTCCTTGGAAGAAGCAATCCAGACTGCCAGAGTGCCATTCTCATTCTTGGAGAACTGGGATTTAAATTGTTTTAAATGCAGGGCTAGCCACGGTTGGCATGCAAGGCCCACACCTGGTGCATTGTTCAATTGCCCAGCCATGCTAGTGGGCTCCCTTGCTTGGAGACTCCCTGGCTAGGGTGTCCTGCCATGAGGTCTGCAAGCTGATGCTGGTAGAGTGATTGGGCAAGTGCTGCTTGCCGAACCTGGCTTTTCAGCTGCTTCATTCACCTCTAGCTTCAGCTCATTTATAGTCTCAATTCCCCAGTTACACCAGAGGGGAATAAGATGGACCCAAACTGAAAGAACCAACATGTTTCAGTTGCTGGGCCTTATCCTGCATGTGTAGGAGTCTTTTTGAGATTAATGGATGCTCTTTATGTCCTTTACCTCTTGGCTGCAACCTGGTCATCAGCCTGGGGCCACAGCATCCCTGTGCTTTTGCTCTGAGTGGGTACTTCCAACTTTACCACATTGCTAGTCCTGTGGTATTTCCAAGTCAGATTACCTTCTAATTGAGAAAGGCTCTTGCATGCCTATCACAGCTTTCTATGCCCGGTGGAAAAATGCCACCAAACATTAAGCCCCGTCATCCTCTTTCCCACTTCCAAAGCCCTGCTCCTCTGGTTTACCTGCTACCCTGCCCTCCCATTAGGTTTCCTCGTACACGTCACACACAGCTCCCATCCAGGCTCCCTTAACAGCCTCCGTGCAATCCCCCACGCATTCGCCATAAAGCCCGTAGCCCCAGACTATCCTCCAGGGAGCCTGCAGTCCCTAGAGCTTCTAAACATTCCTCCTTCAGAATTGGTGGAGTCCCGCAGCTCCCCCCGGTCCCGTTACACACTGACAAAAGAAATCCCCCCGCCTCCCCTCCTGCAAACACCTCCGGTCTCCACCGCACCCCTCCGTTCCCTCATCCTCTCCAGCATCTATGCAGCCGGCCCCTCGCGAACCCTCCCCTCGGCATCTTCCAGCCCCTACAGGGCCAACCCATCCAGACCCCCTCCACCACCCGCGAGACTCCCGGCTTCCCCCGGCCCCACACAGCCGTGTCCCCCCGCCTCCCCTCCTGCAAACACCTCCGGTCTCCACCGCACCCCTCCGTTCCCTCATCCTCTCCAGCATCTATGCAGCCGGCCCCTCGCGAACCCTCCCCTCGGCATCTTCCAGCCCCTACAGGGCCAACCCATCCACACCCCCTCCACCACCCGCGAGACTCCCGGCTTCCCCCGGCCCCACACAGCCGTGTCCCCCC
>VWZP01009084.1:132067-207084 GCA_013396995.1 Dicaeum eximium | reverse complement strand
CCCCACTCGTCCCGTGGGAGCAGGGGGCGCAGCGGGGCCGCTGCCGGCGGGACGCGGCTCCCCCCGCGCGGCGGAGCAGACGCGGCTCGGCGGGGCCAGCCCGGGCCGGGGAAGGGTTAACGGCGGGCGGCGGGCACATGACAGCGGGGCACGGGCGGCCGCGCTCGGCGGGAGCTGCGTGCTGCCGGCGGGGCAGGCGGGAGGTGAGNGCCGCCGGCCCCGGCGGGGAGAGGGTGAGTCGGAGGCTCACGGCCTCCGTGTCAGCGCGGGGAGGGTGGAGGAGAAGGGAAAGCAAAACAAACGCTCTTGTGGTGCCGTCAGCTCGCGGTTACTCACCTCGCCGGTCGCTCCGCCGCCGAGATGGGGACGCAGCTCTGTCTGGACATACACACGCCCGGGAGATTTGTCATCCCACTGGTGAATAACCGGAGATAGGTACCCGCGGAGGGAGGCTGCGGAGCGGCGCGGGCGGGAAGCCGGGAGCGGCCGGGGTGCCGGCCGGAGCGATGTGCATCCCGCGGGGCTGCCGCGCCGAGGCTTGTGGCTCTGATGCCGGGCAGTGTCCCGCCCGGGGCTTCCTCTCATCCAAGGGCCGTCCCCGTCCGCAAGAGACCAGACGTGTCGTGCTTGGTGAGGTGACAGCTCTGTTCGTCTGCCGGCCTGTATGTTGCTAGCAACTCCAGCCTCTTAAACTTAAAGACTCGAAATTCGTGGCTTTTAGCTGTGCCCTCCTCCCTTGTTCGCTTTTGGCCCCGGTTGAAGCTGTTCATGCTTTGGCTGAGAGATCTGTGGGGTGAGCCGTGGTTGTGATAAGGGTGGCGGTAGTTGTCCCCTGGGCCATCAAGCGGGCAGCGTGTGGTGGCCTCCTGCGCTGCCCCACGAGTGGTGGTCACAGAGGGGGCACCAAGGCAGGGCAGGTGTCCATAGCCCCGTACCTCTGCCTCCGCATTGCCGTTGGCTCAACACGGGGACATTGCTGGTGATTTTCTATGTCCTGCATGGACTGAAGATCTCACCATTGCTGACACTGCAGCATTAGCAATTGTGCCTGCACTCCTGGAAAGTTCAAAGCCATTATAGGCAAAGTGAACAAGTCAGCATTGTGAGTAAAAGGTGCACGAATCAGAGCTTGCTGGAGCCTTTGTTTGCTAGGTGAGGATGCTGCGGCTACTGGTGGCATGTCAGAAAGCCTGCCTCAGACTCAGGTACTCAGTGCTGCCTGATTTGTATGGGGTTTTTCAAGTGCCTTGTCTGAAGGTTGCATTGCTGAGAATAACTTTGCTCCTGGAAAGCTTATGCTGTTCTTTTGGAGCAACCACTGCAAGCGGTGCTTGCAATAGCAGTGCTCTGATATTTAAGGTCCTAGCGGAGAAGAAGCATAGGAGATCTGAATTAACATAAACTTGAGAAGGTTTCTCAGGCAGACTGGCAGAAATGGTAACTACACTGGGATTATACATCATCCTGTCTACTGATAATGGCTGCTCTTTTGGTAGCAGTAGCAGCAGTATCAATGACTGTGCTCTGCTCTGTGTTTGTACAGTCCCTTGCACAAAGGCATTCCTTTCTGTGACTAATCTTCCTAGGAATTATAGTGATGCAAGTAATAAGTAATTAGTAGATTTCATTATACTAGCTCTGAGAAACTCAATCATGTTGGGGGCTGGTTGCCTTGAGTGCTGTGGAAGATCTTTAGCTATCATTTGCCTTGCTTGTTCATGCTGTGTCAAGAGGGCATTCTGAAGATGCTCAAGAACTAAAAACTTTCAGATTGTGTGACCTTTTCTAGTTTTCCTTGGCTGACGACCTGGGCCTTAGAAAAATGTGGTATGGTATTTTCAGAGTTTGCAATGAAGCCCCCTGTGGTACTTCAAGAATACTACTGTCAAGAAATGGATACAAATGACCAAAACAGTGGATGCTAATATAATATATTTATTATTCTCAGTAGTGTGTGAGTTCTGAGATGCTGGCAGACATGGAGGGTGGGGAAGATATTCTATATAAAGTGAGAGAAAAGTTCATTTTTTATCCCCAGTTTTGAAAGCACATTGTCTTCCTTTATTGTAGTTGGGATTCTTAATGTACCTATTGTTCCAAGCCTAATTTCAAACTCTCAGTTATTATTTCTTGCCTAGTTAAATCTCTATGTGGTTTTCCTTTTCAAGGAGAATTTATTACCATGCTCTGCTCTGTGAACTAGAGCCAGATAATTGTACAAAAACTGTAACACTTGCTGTGCATGTGTGCTGTATTTACAAACTGCATGGTGGTTTACAGCTATATTAGGGTATGTCTTTCTCACAAGCAGTTGTGAGACACAAAAACCTCAGGAGTCAGTGAGGCTGAGGTGAAGCATCCCTATAACTTTTGGTGCCTGTTCCTTCCCCCTCTCAACCACAGTCCTGTCCGCCCAGACTGGCTCATCAGGGGTGTGACATCAATACTTCTGAGTATTTCACTGTGGTGCCACGGAGAGATGATGCTCCAAAAACCATGTACATGCACAGATGGAAGGGCTGACAGGGGAGAATAGAGATCAAAGGGTAGGTAGACCCTTTGGGTGGCCATGTGGTTGCTCACCCCTGGAAGGAAGTAAATTTTTTCTTAGAATTGTGCCAAGCAAAATTGTGGAGGGGAACATGGTGAGAGGCTTGGCTATCCATATTCATGTCTGGGACGAGGGCAGGCACTCACAGTCTTGGAAAGCACAGTCCCAGAGGAGGGGGTTATGGTTCATGTTTGATTTCTGTAGTGTCTGGTAGCTGCTGTAGAGGTGAGATGCGTCCATTAGAAAAATAGGAAGGAAAAATAGGAGGTTCAGTGTCTTGTCTTTCTGTCTTCTCCTTTGGGATAGTGCTTGCTACACTATGTGCAAAATGCCAGTGTCTGATCACTACTTTTGTGAAAGCATCTCTGAGCTGGATTTACTACACCTTAAACTGCTCTCTGCAGTGGAGTAATTTAGCTTTTGTTGAAATTGAAAAGTATTTTACCTCTTCTTTCAGTGGGTGAAGCAGTAAACCAACTCTGTTTAAAACTCTCAAAACTGCACTGTATAAGTAGATGATATAGCATACTGTACTACAGACATAGATTCATGAATTATTCTTTTGTTTCACCTTCTGAAGGATTAGTGTTTGAATTTTCCAAGGCTTCAGTTCAGCTTGAATTTAAATTTTATTTTGATGAAAGTGAATTTATGAATCATTGCTATGGATTTTGAGCACTTATGTTGACGTAATGTTATCAATGCAGAGTCACAGAGCTTTGAGTAATGTCAGCTCAGAAAAAAAGAGACTTTTAAAAGCAGTGGACATAAGTGTTCTTTTGACATCTGTGGGAGCACCAAAAGGTCACTATGGTATCTTACCGATGGACAGAAATATTGCATTAAATATTACATTAAATATTGCATTAAAAGATGGAAAGTGCTTCTGTTCCTTTGATAAAACAAAATAATTTGTCAGTACAGCCATTCAGTTTCAGGTTATTATTATTTCTGGAGTTTTTCTGTTTGTTTGTTGGGGGGATTTTTGTGTATTGTAACTTAGCACATAAAATTTCAACCCTATTCAGGATTGCAAAGCTTATTTCTAAATAAGCCATTATATTTGTATTGTACTCTCACAATTTCCAAGATCACTTTGATTAGAAATGTATGGGGTTTTACTATTATGGGTAGCTGTTTATGGATCTGATGCAGAAGTTAGTTAGACTTTTAGAAAATAATTAATTTCCTAATTTAATTAGTTATATATGATTTAATGCACCTCTAGATAATCTGATGCTTTGATCTCCCTCAGTTTGGCCACTAATATGAGAAGGTCCTGATTTCCTGATGGAAATTGATACTAAAAATAATAATTTCTGAAATGACAAGACTTACACTCTCCAAGGTTCTTTAATATTCTAACAAAATAATACATTCATTTGCATGTCAATGTAATCCTATACATTTTCGTGATAGAATCAGAATGGAGACTAGAGGAAGAAAATGCAGAAGAATGACTTAACATGTTTTTACTCTCATTTAAAAAAAAAGGTTTGTTTCTGCTTGCAGGTCAATTGGTTCAAAAAACAATTTGCTAACATGAGAAAAGAAATTATGAGTCCAGAGGCCTTTCTTCAAGTGTAAAAGCCACAACAGTAGCTACTGAGAAAAGACCATAGTATAGAACACTGTCATTCCTTGTTAGATATAATATTGCTAGAGAAGAATAGCAAGGGACACCAGCATTATAACAACACAAGTTGTATATTGACTTCAGTTTTATAGGCCTTGTAGGTCTGTGTAACCTATGTAGAAAAATTCTATTGATTAAACTAAATGTGCTTTTGTTGAGTGAAGCTAATGCATTCAGCATGTTATAAACTTTTCTTGATTATATTTGTACTTTTCTAATGTAGTTATAATTGCAGACAAGAACTACAGGGAAGAATGTATTTTATTTGTAGCTGGTTTATAGTGACATGGTATAAACCCTTGCCAGCAAAACATGACCTTTTTTTTTTTTTTTCTTTTTCTTTTTTCTTGGTGTGTCCTTTTCTAAGAACTTAGTCACCTGTGTTAAGGCAAAGGACTTTCTGCTTTTAAAATAAACTCTGAGAATTTAAGAACATTCAGCTCTCCCTCTCCTTGGTTGAATTGGCAAGAGTGATTTATGCTTCACCCAGACATGAAAATAAATAATACTAATTTTTATTGTTGTACTTCACAATTTTTATTCCCACAACATAAAAATGTAACAATAAAAAATAGTATGTAGAATAAGACTTTTATGACCATTTAAGTGTGGTTAAAGCATATCTCTCCTAGTTAGGGATCTTGCTCTTGTCTTTGAAGATAACATGCTTAGGCCTTTCATTTTTACTGAATGAATAACTATGCATAGATGTCTCTGTAGTCATTTACATGACTTTCAGTCTAGAAGTGTGCTATGAATGCAGTTTTGTGAAATAAACAGGATGCTTTGTTTTTTTTTGACTGTTCACAGCTGGACAAAATGGAGTCATTGCAGAATCAGAGTAAGCAAAGGTTTAAGTATGAAGGTTTTACATTAAATTCAGTGATGAATATTCTGGTTGGAATCTTACTGGCTTCAGTGTTGAAAATTTTGTGCTGAAGAAAAAGTTACAGTTCAGTGTTTTGCTGCAAGAAGAACATAACACTTAATTAAAACCTTGATGTATATATGAATTAAAACCATAATTGAAGCCACACTTCAATTTCATTGCTGTCAACCTAATTTGTTTGTCTGAACAAGTTAATTAGGCACTGAGTCTATGATTGAACAAACTGCTTAAACATGTGCTTAATGCTTAACAGATGAACCTAGTGATGAAAATTGGACCTGAGCTGTTCAGTTGAATTAGGGCTGAAGTTGTACCCCATCTGTATGATATCTTAGCCCAGTGACTTACACTGACTACTGCACCTTTTGCCTAAAAATCTTTTTTATGTCAGGAAATGTTTAGATCTACTTGATTTTGCCTTGGAGTAGATTGTGGCTGAGATGATCTCTCAAACCCCTTACCAGCTCTTCTCTTCTAAGATTTAAATAATAGGAAAACATAAGTGACGAAAAGTCAGAGTTCAAAAATTATTGGTATGATCGGAAAAATATCCTTGAAGATTTGGTACTATGTGATTACATTTCAGTTATGGTTAGGTTTTGAAGTGATTGCAGTTCTGTTTATGAATGCTTCTGTGCTGTGCTTTCCTCCAGTACTTCTCTGTTGTGAAGTTCCACAGGGTTTGACAGACCACAGGGGCTTTTCTGTGATTTTGCTGTTTTCTCTTCATGTTGTTTTATGCATATCCTTTAGAATGTGAACTGCTATTTTTCCAGGTTTGTCAATATCTATTAGGTGCTTCCTTACTGCATGTGCTTTTCAGCATATACTGAGGAGATGGCAGAAAAAATTGAAATAGCTGAGTTTATCTTGATGACAATTACCTATCAGAGGGTTCTTTCAATCCTGGCTGCCTTATTGTACTTGATCAGCATTCACTTAATGTCATGGCTTACTTAGATAATGTGAAGGCAGCTGACCTTATTGCAAACTTCAGCTTTTTGAAGAGTCAAGAAAGGAAAAAAAGGTTTTATTTGCCTTAGAGCTTAAGTCATTGCTTGGCTTTATTCTTTCTTCCTGAGAGACCATATAGAGCTTGTACTTTGTTTCTTGTAACCGGTAAAGTCACAAAATTAACAGTCACATGCTGTCCTCTTTCATCTGTTACTTACTACAATATAATTTGTTTTTATTTATATTTTTTCAAACAGGCACAATACACAGTGGATTTCTCACTGGCTTTGGATTGATATCAGTCATAGCTATGTGTCTGTAAAAGCACACTTGATTACATTAACTTCTTAAAAAGGAATGGGGGGTCATATGGTATGAGCCATTGGACAGCAGGTATTCCTCAGGGACATAGGATCATCTGTGGACAGCAGATGTCACCTATCAGAATTCATGCAGAAACATCCTGCCCACCTTCAAATAGCAGCACCCCAATCCTAGCTACTGGAAACTTGCCTGCCAGCCTGCACTTGGAGGAGGGATAGCTCCTCAGAGCAGCACCATTGTGTCTTATTCACTCCCCTGTCCTAAATTCCAATAAATGTGTGGTTACAAATGAGAAGCCTTTAATACAAGTCCCACATCCCCCAGAGCTGCCATTCCCACAGGTTTTAAAGAGAAAATAGCAAGAATTTTCAAATACTTGCTCCCCATGCAGAGGTGAAGATAATACTTATTTTTCTACTGCCACCAGTAATAGCATTTTTTTCCCAACAGCACATATCTAGATGATATTGGTTTAAGCAGAAGAAGCCAGCCATTTCTTTACCACTCTTTTCCTAAAGAGGAAGAGACACTGCAACACGATGTCTTGATATTTTCCATGAAAGAAACTCATAATTTGACTATGCTCAGGGACTTTGTATTACACAGCAGTTGCTCGGAATCACTGAGTTGTCCTAAGATTCTTTCTAAACAGAATAACCTAACCTTTTGACTCAACAAACCCATAGTATTTTTATGTTCTATGGCACCAGAATTTTGTCAGTGCTACCAGGAGTACTCCTTGGATGCATGAACACACCTTTCCACTGGTGACTAACAGCTGCTTACTGATGAAAGCAGCAGTAGTCATGCTTTTTTAAGGTGTCTAGGCTGGACATTTTGTAGAGTGCTTTGTCTTGACCATAGATTTGCAATTCATTTTTTGAAACCACTGTTTATGCTGTAGAAAATAATGATGCATAACTCTCACAAAATTTGAAGTCTGGTTCTCTGTGAGTAAGTGCTTGTGCATCAGATGAAAATGTACTTGACTGTCTGCTCTTGGGTCTTAGAAGTCAAAATGGAACATATAAGTTTGCAATACTTCTTGACTCTGGTCATGCTGGAGATGAGGATACTCCTTTGGAGGAGCTTTTTATCACATTTTCAAAATTTAATGTACATAGGCATGAGAATTTAATGCATAGAAAATAATTAAATTGTTCAAAATGAAATAAATTAAATAAATGAAAAAAAGGCTTAGGTTATCCACGTGAAAGTGGAAAAAAGGAGGGAGATTTCCCATTTTATTCCAAGTGTGTTGCTTCTCTCCATTTCCTGTTTTTCTTCACTACTTCCGTTTGAAAACTTAGGAAGTCCGTCTCTCTTCCGCAAGGCTTGCAAACTTGAACGAGTATCATTCCAGTAGCATTCCAGAGTTGAAAGTTAATTGCATGTTGAGTGCTCTGCTGAGTCAGACTGGTGGTAATACATATACATATTCATTGTGTGACCTCTGAGATCACTGATCTGGTGCTCGAAATGGTGGAGGTGCTGGGTCTAATCCACAGCACACAGAGTGAAAAGACATGGACTCTCCACATGATAGTTTTGGAGGAACTTTTCCATTTGTCTTTCACTACAAGCGAAGCCTGATTCTTGCTGTCTTCAAAATTAGATGTCTGAAAACTGAGAATCCACACTGGGATCTTTAAAGTAGCCCTACATTATAGCTAATCTACCTGCAGTATATGTTGCAGAGCAGCATGGAAAGGTGAAGAGATCATCAGCCAGTTCAGTGTCCCTGGTTTGTGGATTTTGAACTGGGATTTTTATCTGCTGTGCCTGATAGCTCTGTTCCTAGATGCTGTCAATTCTGCCTTTCCTACTTGGCCTGATTAGCTTGCACACATGTAATATAGTCCACTTTTTTGGTAGCAAATAGCAAATTCAGCTGAAGGGCTTGCATTAGGGAAGGTTATGTATAAACACTGTGGACATGGTAAAATACTGTGGACTTCAGATACCAGCACTGGTCTTCAACATCTCTCATGAATTCAGCTCTTTTGGCAGAAATTTTGTTATGAAAAATAATACAATTTTTAAAAGCCAGCTTTTAACTGAATGTCCTATTAAGAAAGTAGTTTAAGGTGTGAGCATTTCAAACCTTTCAAATTAGAACTGTGATCAAGTGTAGTGATATCCAAAAGTTATGTATTCAAGGATTTAGTACCAACCCATCTACATTTCATGCACATCTGAATAGTGATTTTCTTTTCTAGGAAGTCTAGTAGCTATTCTTATTGCTTGTCTTGTTCATCTCTATGTGCAGACAATGGACTTGTGAGTGTGAGCTGGACCATGTTCAGGCATATCTCATGTCTCATGTTGGAATAAAAATCCCAAATCTTTCTGAAAACAGCACATACTTTCTGAAAGCACCAGTATGTTCAACACTTCTATTTGTTTCTCATATTCAGTCAATGAAAATGTATTTTTGAAGTTCACTGAGAAGTATTAAAGATAAACATATCCCTGCTGGTGTAGGTAGTTGCAGGAGGTAGCTGTGGGAATAATTAGGGAGCTCACTTTCTCCTTTTCCCTCAGCATTACTGGTGAACATTACGGGAGGGAGGGTCTAGCTGGGGAAGTTGGTACCTTAATTTGCATCACAGAGGTCATACTTAACATGTTATGACAATTCATTCAAAGTTTAGGAGCAGTAATACAATATATTGTAGTCTTAGGGCAGTCTGGATTTGGCCGATGAAGAATTTTTCCTGTGACCAAAATGCCACGGTGGACGTGCTGTTAGTGACATCAGTGCAGCTGCAGCACCTCCAGCCACTGCACTCACAACCTGGTGGAGAGGTGCAGTGTGGACAGGGCGAGGGGAGAGGCAGCCAGAAAACCTGGGTTTTGGTCTTCCTGTGATTGTGGTTTGAGCTGGTGTGTCTGGCAGAATTTTTAGTAATTGTGAGCAGCTCAGAGTCATGAGTGCCTTAGCCACCTCCTTTTGTCCCCGTTCTCCCTGGCAGCAGGTGACACTACATGTGGGGGGAGTTCAAGCCTTGAAACCACTCTGGCCTTTTGCTCTACCTTGACTGCCCTACTAAAACCAGTGCAGTCAGCATGTGGGTGTGGGATGAAGGCTGTGTTATAGCTCTGAAGACTTGACATACATATACTTGAAATGGAGCTTGAGGAAGCAAATCTGAACATCTGCTCAAGGAAGCAAATCTGGACATGTTCCTCCCAGATGGGGAACTTCAATAAGAAATACAGAAACCTGTGCAGATAGTCATGGACCCCCTTTGTTGTCCTTTTCCAGGCATTGAAAAGACAGCTGTCATCTTCCATTTCTGAGGTTTCTGTAGGGTTGTTTATTCCTTGACATAAAGACAATTCTGTATTTTATTTTCTGCTTTCTTACAAATGTGACTGTAATTTTTTTAATGGTAAAATGAGCCAATTAGCTCATTTGTTCATGTGTAAGATGAGCTTGTTTTCTGTTAGAGATCATTAGGGCTCTTTCTTATCCTGGAAATAGGTGACAGACATTACATCTTGGGATTTGATTTGACTTGATTTGATTTGATTTGATTTTCCCTCTAGAGACTCTGGAAGAAGAAACAGCTCCAGTGCTACTAAGCTGTGTGAGAACTGTGAACTTGGTCAGTGAGGATAATTTGTCTCCAGTTGCCAAAAGAGCCTTGTTTCACTTTTGAACAATAACCACACAGGTCTGTGAGGAGTGTTATATGCTGAAGTGTTAATCAGTAAGCAGCTTGAGCCACACTTGAAATCTCTTTAACATACTTATTTTGCTCTCTAGTACTTTTGTTTTTTATGTGTCAGTTGGCGCAGTCTGAAAAAAAGACATTCATCAGTATTCTGTGCAGTTCCTTATGCAGAAAGCTTTATTCCAGGCTCACTTTCTTTTTTAGTTGTTTTCTATAATCAATAACCAGGCAGTTTTAAAGCCTGATTGTTGATGATTTTTAAGTACAAAAAAGTGAGTGATAATGATCTCAGTTTTATCCAGCGTGACACATTTTTCAGCTTTGCATATCTTTTGGTGGCCTTGATATGCTTGAAAAAACAACACAGAATCCATCAACGCAAGGAATGCATTGGCATTGCAGCTCGGGCAGCTGTTTGGGGAAATCTATTCTGAAGACAATAAGGATGGGCCTTGGTGCATTCTTTTCTCTTGTCTAGGACTTTCCAAAACGGCACAGTTGTGAACATGAGACTCCTTGAGTTTAAATCTGCAATTAGTTTTAGGGGCTGGATGACCAGCAGTCCTGGTCGGGCTTGAGCAGGTTCACTGTTGCTGTTGGTATGCCTCTCCTAGAATGCACAAATTTATTTAATTTTTACATAAAAACTAATGCATAGATTCCTGTTGCAAGACACTCCTTTGGAGTGCTTATTTCAGGCTTATTTCTTTTCTCCCCTATCTTCATATTTCAGGCATGGTTCAACTCCTGAACACAAGTGATGCTCAGGCAACTCTCAAACAGAAATGAGAGATGGAAGGGAATTATTTACATTGACTCTGTACTTTTACAATATTTTATCTTAAATATTCAGAATTATGTTTAAGAACAAAATGGTGAAGAAAATTAAAAAAGCTGGTGATGCCAGAATGCGTGTTGACTATGTGTTATAAAGGCCCCAGGCAACAGAAAAACGCCCTGCAGAGTCTAAGGCTTAATGCCAAAAAGGAGCTACTTTACACAAGAACTGTAAACCCACTCAAGAGTATTAGGCATATTGCCAACAGTTACCCATTCTGTGTTGAGTGTATTTTAACTTCTCTCATACTGCGTCTTATACCCTTTACCCTCCCCTTTGTGGACTTGGACAGTGAGATTTAAAATTAATGGCAGCAATCCAAAATGCAGTATAGCGAAGGTGTTGGTTTAAGTGAGGCTCACATTTCTTTGATTTTTCTAGACCAAATATAATTCTTTCTGACTGGGGCAAACCCAATGAAGGGGATAGGGTGTATTTATCAATAGGTTTCTGACACCTGTTTTCACTATGGTGACAGCTTGTGGTTTTCCTCCATTGTCACTGGTGCTTATTTATGTCATCCTAAAATTGGCTAATGAGTTCTGTGTCCTCCAAGTTTACAGAGAGGAAAATTTGATGCCTCAGGTCAAGCTATTAAAAACAAGAAAACCAAACCAGATCAAACTATTATATTTCCACTTTATTCTGAGAATTTTCAACTCTAGTTAATGATTTTTCAGTTTTGTTTTATCACCAGGAGATGGCACTAACAAAATCTGTTTTCATACAGAGAGATGTATGTATCACCCACCCTTTATAGAGGAAATTAGTAATAAAAATCCAGTTGAAGTATGAAAGTTCTGGAGGTTTTCTACCTGAAAATTCTTGAAAACTGTATTGAAGCCACCTGCTTCTCTGGGTGAATTAAGATTTCACTATTTTGGTATGAATATGGGTAAGTCACATAAATTTCCTGTACCTCTGTTCTTTTTGTTGGCGAATTCTTGAAAAGTTATTTTTACATTAATAAAGTGATTTGAGATCTCCATATAAAGTGCTGTATATTGATGTCAAACACAAAATTAATTTTAGACCTGCGTATGCAGCTATAGAGATGGAACAGGTTGTCTATGCCTTTTCATAGAGGAGCAGGCTACCAAAAAGCTGTCCCGTACACACTGCAGCATAGAAGTGTGCAAATACTAAATTTTGCAGTTGGATTTGGCATTTTGGCATATTTCTATTGTGTTCTTCCAGAACTATATTGGCTTTCCTAGCAGTACTGTTACATGATCTTCACCACAGTAATGTGTTTCTTTATTTGGTCCCTACTGCTTCTGACCTGTTAGATGGTGCTGAACAGGAAGCACTCACTAACAAAATCTGTTTTCATACAGAGAAATATATATTTTGCTTTGGTTTAGCTGCTCTCTCCTACCACTCACACAACTCTCCTACCACTCACACTCACCCACAAAAAACAATGAAAAGAGAAGCTGCTCTTCTGACATCTGTTCTGTACATAAAATGCAAAGTTATCTTTAATTTACTTTCAGGGTCCTCATATAGCTATAAATGCATGGAACACTCCAGCAAGGAGCAGGGAGTTGAAGTTCATAATTTGTATAGGTCCATTCCAGCTTGAAACATGCTGTGATTTTATGATTCTACAAGTCGTCTGTGAATAAAAATGGGAATGGTCAAAAGAAATCAGAAATTATCTGCACCAATGAGATCTTTTTATTTTCTATTTTATTTATGCCTAGTCTTTCCAAAGTTGAATTTTGTAATTAGTGCTCTCTCAGGGGTCAAAGAAGCTGGGGCAAAAAATATGGCTTTTTTAGAGGACCATACTTCCATGTTTGAACTTTGGCTCTGCTTGGACAATAAACTGCATAACATGTACCTGACCTGTTTCTAACTGAGTCATAAACAGCTTGCATGTGTCCCTTGGTCTATGTTTCTGTTCCTCTTATGCCTTCCAGGCTAAATTTCATCTTAGGCCACTGAGGTATTTGCAGGCATGTACCTTATACTAGGGAGCATTTCTTTCACTGCTAGTGGAAAGGGTGTACACCATTTTTTCAGCAGACGTGAGATACCAGCTCAGTATGCACTGAGTGCAGTAGAAGGTGCACTAGGCATGAAATACAGTAATAAAGGCATTTAACTGTCATATTTGTGGAGCTAAGTCAAATACTGCCATTTTGTTAAGTTATACTTTGTGATAAGCATGGCCTTCCGTTGTTTTATAGACATTGGTTCTAGAGAGATTTAGAATGGTTTAGGTGTCACAGGGCTGAAGCTGATTAGGTGCTGAAGTTTTTCAGAAGCTGGAAATCAGTTCAATAGTCTCCCCAGAATGCAGGGGACCAGAAGTTCCCCCAGAAGGGGATGGATGTAAAGAACACATCTCACATGAAATGTAGGAGGGCCGGGGATAGGAGTAGGAAATGAACTTTTTTCTTTTGTGAGTCCTTTGCCTCAGTCTTGTGACACAGGATACAGCTGACTACATAGGATCTTGTGGGAAAAAAAACCCCAAGGAAACCAAAAAAACCCAAAACCTAGCAAACAAACCACATAATCAGGCAATATTCTCCAGTTGCAGCTCTAAATACATGAAATGGAACTTGAGATAAAAATCTCATTTTGTTGAGGTTTTGTGTAGTCAATTCTACAGATACTCTGTGGTTGATAAAATCAATGGTTTAAGTGGTTTTTCCTGGGCCTTTTAAAGAAGTCTATTCCTGTTTAGTCTAACCATTTGACACATTATTAGTGTGGTGGCTTTGTGGGGGTTTAGTTGCTGGCAGAAGTTAAACCATGACACTTTGTTAGAGGTTTCAAATGATGAAGGGAGAGCCTGTCTATAGTGGATTATTATGCTTTGATGAGCAGAGACCACCAGCTCCTCAGGTTTTTCTACTTAACAGTGAGTCTGACACTTTTGGCTGAGGACAATACCAAGCTGAGAGGTCGGTAGAAGAGACATGCCTTTCCCAGCTTTAATTATTACAACAAAGCAGTTGCTGCATAACACTTCCCTTGCAAAATCTCTGGAGAGAATTTTGCCCTGACAGGTTTCCTTGAAACTGTTCACAAGGCAGGCCCTTTTTGTCCAAGGAACATCTCCAGGGCACGAATGCTCTGTTGGTGCTTGGCGTGGTTGGACTTCAGCCAGTGAGAAGTACTGATGTCCTGGCTGACCCATGGTAGCTGTGTGCAATAGTGAGGAAGCTCTGGCTTTCCCTCTCCACTTTCCCCATGCAAATATGCCCAAAAGCCTAATGAATTTAGTCCCCTGAAATGATAATGAGTCTTACTCCAGCCAAATTCCTGTTGAAATCAATGGTGTACCCAGAAATCCATATTTGGGCTCTAGTAAGGGATTTCTTTGCACATTGATGTAACTTATCTGCATTGTCAGAATTGTTCTACAGAGCTTCCTGTCGTTTTGAGGGCAGTTTGATAGGGTTAAATGCTATTTTCTTTCAGCAGGCATTTCTTTGTGTTCAGAAAAGGTTGCTTTGTCTGACTCTACCTTGATACTGTTCATTTCTTAATGAAATTAAGCCTTAAAAGTTAATAAATTTAATTGAGATTTATAGGAAGAAGAAAATATGTTTAAACAATCGTGAATGAATGCAGTATATGGTATACCTGGTAATCACATGTTTTTCCACTTTGACTTCCTTTCAGTGTCTATCCCTTTTTCCCCTAAAATCAAACAAACAAAAAGAAAGTAAAAAAAGAGAAAATGTGCTTTGCTACTGCTATCTGGTCTGCATCTCATCTACAGAGGAATAAGCTCCATCAGATTAAAATCTCTCTCTGACTAAAGAAGCTGTATTTGGGTCTCCAGCAGTTCAGTGGGATAATGCTCTTTACCTACAGTTTCCTTGTAGGAACTGCTACCATCTGCAGGAGAATCCAGGTCTTTCTGCTTTTACAAATATTTTTGGATGATTCCTACCTTGTATTTAGTAAAAGTGCTTTATAGAATTGAGATTTGAAGAATTAATTACTAAAATATTTAACAGTAGATTAAAATCTGCAATGTGGCTAAAAAAGGCACGGTCGAGTATTAGGAGCTGGCAAATTGAAAATGGCAAATGCCAACTGGAAAGGCAAGCTTCAAAGTCACTTTTTCACCAAAATGTTCTCTCCTTTTCCTATTGATTGAAGATAATACTGGAAATGTAAATGATTAAATTTGGCAGATTTTCTTTCTGTGTCTGTTGTCCCTAACTGGTTTAGCCCTACTAAATAGTACTAAGAAGGTTTTGGAAATGGAATCTCCATGCAATGTCTGATCCAGTTGTCCAGTGGCTAGTGGAGGTAACAGTTGTTAATGCTGATGGAGAATGCAGGTTGGCCTTTATAAAACAGATATGCCAAGCCCTATATAATTTTTCTAAATTAAGCTGTTACAAAAAATAAGATAGCTAACATAACTAGAGACGAGACTAGAGCTAGATGTTAAGTAGAGCTAACATAAAAAGAGGAGAGTAAAAGCAGTAAGAAGAGAAATAAAAATGTGCAGGAGTTTGGGTGCAGTGAGGCATGGTCCTTCCCAGTGCTTTGCAAAGTCTTTGTGCCTCTTTTCCCTGAGTTGTGGCTTTCTGCCCAGCCACAGCCATGCTTCTGCTCCATCCTGGCCCTGTGTTGAACCCTGCAGTCTCTCCAGCCCGCACTCCCTCCACTCGCCCAGCAGTTGCCAAAAGCTGCCCAGCAGCTCCTCTCTGCTCCAGGGGTGACCTTGCTGCTGTCCCTTCTAAAAGGAGCCCATGGAACCAGGAGCATACTGCTCAGGTCAAGCTGTCCCAGCTTCTTTGCATTTTCAGCAGCTGTGAGATAGAAGACCTTGAAAGCATGCTGGGAATGTTTCTTTCTTCAAGAAAGAAGAAATATTATCATGTCATTTAAAAAAAATGTTCCAAAAAGGTTTTGAATTCCCCTTCAGATAGAGACTTTTTAGACTGGATAATATTTTATTAACATTATAATTTATTCAGGTTTTCTTGGTTATGAACACCAAGAGTAATGATTTTGTATGCGCATAGGAAATGGTACAGGTTTTTCTGTTAAGGTAATGTTTAGTACTGGACTGAAGATAGGAATAAAAAAATGAAAAAGTTGTCTGTTTTTCAGTATCCTCAAATCTTGGAGTTTTTATGAAAAATGTTTCTCTTTATTTCACCTGAATATCTCTTTTCATTGATATTACTTGAGTACTTTGAACTAGTGTTATATTCTGCCTTTTGCACAAAAAAAAACCTTTACAGTTTTACAGTTTTACAGCTTTGCAGTTAAGCAATACAGTTTGTCTTTGTCTGTCTGTTTCTGGGACTTGAATGAGATTTGGCCAGTGTAAAGGCCTTGGGGTTACCTAGGGTGTTACTAGGAACCTTGTGGAAATATTGTAAGTACACATTTAAAGAAGGAAAAAGAAATCTCCATATGAAGTTAAGTAATTTTTTGTTAGAAAGTTAAAAAGAAAATAGGTACTCTTACTAAAATAGCACTTGAAAAAACCCAGAATAAATTTATAATTCATGCTTTATTCAAATACCAGTATAATATGACAGGCAGTCATCATTATTGCTGACATACCTCTTTGGCAGCTAAATTCAGCTCTTAATTGTATAACATACACTTTAACATGCTTGCTCTGTCCTCTTGAGACATTTTTAATGGCTGATTTCAGAGTTCAGTTGTAGCATATTTGACCTAGATTGAACTTGCATTTGTTGTATACTGCTGTCTGAACATTTGCTAATAAATCTGCAGTTAGCTGTCAAGTTCCAGCTAACCAAACTATAATTGGCCTGTCAATCAATATTCACAAATAAATCTTGTTCTTAAAAAAACTACTGACCCAGGATTGATATCAATTAATTAGTGAAATATATCTTCTAACACAGTCCACTGTTTCTTATGAATATTTTGACGCTTTTGGCACTAAGAGAGGACTGCTTGGATAATTATTTGCATAAACAAGTAGCTATAAAATTAGTTGAATTTCAAATATAAGGAAATGTTTTAAAAATTTTTACTAATATAGGAGAAATGCTGTTTGTCTTGGGACCTCAAGGCAGCCTGATGGAAGATGGGTTGGCCATGGTGTACCTTCCCTGGCCAGCCCACGAGCAGGGATTGCTAGTGCTGCTCCATGACTTTTCTTTGTCCAGAGAGATGCAAGGCTGGTGTGTTTCGCCTGCTTAAACCAAGCTGGGATTCTTGCTAGATTTGCTGCTCCACCAGGAGTGGCTTTCTATACTGACTTCTTACTGTGTCCGTATTTTTCCCCATCTTGCATGTACTTTCTCAACTACTTCCCTTCTTTGGTGTGAAATATGGTTACTCATCATCGTTCCTTGTGAAAAGCCATTTATTTTTAAATGCATCATGTGCATTCATAAGAGAACAGAGAATATTCTGCTGTGAGTATTTGTCTCTGAAATTACTGGGTTCATGTGATGGGAATATTGTTTCTGTTGCAGTGAATTGTTATTTAACTGCACTTGTTTTGCTGTCAAGATGGAAGAAGGAGTAGAGAAGTTATAATGAAATTTTTTTTGCTCATTGAATGGGTTTTAAAAATAATTGGAGAGGGAAAAGAAATGAGGAAATCAATTTTATGTAGACTTATGTTTTCACATCCATTCTTTCATTTGTAATCACAAATACTGGGCCGTATTCAATCCCCAGTAAAACTGTCAGTTTTTGGTCAGTCTATTACTCTTAACTTGAATGGGGGTTGAAAGCATTTGTTTCATAAAATGGCTTTTTGTAATTAATAGTCAAATTACTTATTCTTCTTAGAAACTTATATAAGACCAAACCCATTAATTAATTTTTTTTCCCTGTGTGTGCTTTGAATTCCTTTCTCACAGAAGAAAAATCCCTTTCTTGCTAAATATGGAAACTGCTGAATGCTTCATAACTTTAACTGGCCTCACAAAAGTCCTGTGCAGAAATTAGGTAGGGTTGAGATCTCACTATGGTGTTAAACTTATTGGGTCTTTGAAATGTACATCAGCTTTGGGTCTGCCCAAGGAAATACTTGAGAAACAAATGAGTCAGACATCATGTCCAATTAGCTACTGGAAAACTATTCACCCATGCCTTTTCTGCAGAGTCTTTTGTGTGGTGACTACCAAAGGCCACTGGTCCCCACCAGCTGGGATGTGAGTAAGTCCTGGTGACCCCAGCATCCCAATTCTGTCTCCTTTCCCTCTATGGCTGCTCTGTCAACTAGCATTTCTAGAAAGTAGCACGCTTGTGTAGTGTGTGCCTTGGAGCTTCATTCTGTATCTCAGATAACTCTGTGTCTTCTCCTTCTAATTTGTATCTTCTTGGCATTCCTCTTGACTTCCTGCAGCTCAGCTTCTTCCAGGCATGTCAACAGCAGTGATGGGAGAGGAAAACTAGCTTCTACAGAGTAAGTACAGTGAACTGTAATTGTGAGAGGTGGAGAACCTGAAAGTTGGGGCTTGCAAGAATTCTGTCTTTCGCTTGTGTGGGAAAACACCCAACTCCCCAAGTCCAGTGAAGAGTCTAATGTGAGAAATAAGTCTGAATAGATATTGATTTTAAATTTTGCTTTGGATAGATATAAATATTATCTGATACAGGAAACAGATGCTGAAAACCTTTTGCCTCCTAAATATTACACTATATAAGGTTAAGGGTTAGTGGAAGAAAAGGATCGTCATCTGGACCACAGGAGGTGAAAATGTCAGTATACAGAGGGCAGACAGGATTGGATTTAGAAAGTATAATTCAAATACAGATATAATTACTTACCAACACTACTCTTGCATCAAGCTTAGCTTGTGATTGTCTTCAGTTCTTCTATGGGGTTTGTAACTCTGTTTTCATAGCTTCGGTCTTACTATTCAAAAGACTATTTAGAGTTGTGTATTTTCTTATCATTGTGCACTATGATTTTTAGGGGAAAAATAATTTTTTAATATTTACTTTGAAAGACAAGTGGCTGAAGCCTTCAAACTTAAAACATAGTGTACAAATCTTTCTCCTAGTAAAAGGAAAAGGATCTTTCTGTGTATTCTGTAGAAGACTGTTGCAAACATCAATGACTGTGGTACTAGAAAACTGTACTGAGAAGAAAATACAAATATCCATGGGGCCTTGAGAGTGCAAAGATAAGCTTCAGTGTTCTCTCAGAGAGTTCTGAAAGTACAGTCTGGGAGATTCTTTCTACACAGCTGTGTCCTCTGTTGGCCATGAAAACAGGAATTTTTATTATCAGATAATACTGCATGAATGTTCCCTGTCTCTATCATTAGTTCCTTTTTTAATCTAAAGATTTTTTAAATTATCCTCTTCCATCGAGAGAGGTGGTAGGCCTGTGCAGCTGGAAAAACAATTTCTTTCAGATTGTAACTTCTTCTTGTCAAAAGGTGAAGCTGAGACTTTGAATGAAAGGTTGCCGAAGCTGTTTATTTTTAGCATTTGTGGAGGAGTGATAGAAGTTTTATTAGAAAATGCTGGAGTTCTATAGAATCTAATAGAAAACTATGCTGATATTGGCTGTTTCTGTGGAAGTGTTGAATGTATAGAAGAAAAGTTTATATCAGATTCTAAATGTTTAAACTGATTTATTTAATTTTAATTAAATCCTGTAATATGGAATTCCACATAGAACAGATTTTGTTGAAATTAATATGGTAAAATAGTGCTAAAAGGAAGCAATTGAGTTTGGATTAAAAACTACCAAAGATAAATCAGTTACAGATTAATACTGTCTTTGAAAGGTAAGAAAAAACAATATGTAGGATTTTTTTGTCTAGCTGTCTTTTGTAAACTTCCCAAAGCCTTGAATTGTTCTAGAAAAGAAAAAACAAGCTGTAAAAATATTAACAAAGCAGCTGATTTAAAATGCAAAATTTTAAAATATGTTTTGAATTACTGAAAGAAAACACTGAGCATCAGTATTTTCAGTCATTCATACTTGGTTGTGAAAGGTGCAGTCTGAAGTTCAGAGACTTCATTCAAATTAGTCAGTTGCTGATGCTAATGCAGTATAAGGTTTAGGGTTTTCTTCTTAGAGTCTATTCTCATCCATTTTCCTGGTGATTATTCTAATTATTTACAGTATTTCTGCTTATTATCTATGTAAATATAGTATATGCAGATACCCTTATTTTACATGCCATTATATGCCGTTATTTGTGCAGCACAAATTCGAAATGCAAGATGCAAATATCCTTTATTCCTATGTACAAATTAATCAAATACTGTAGCTGCCTAACTTGTAACCAGAAAATTAGTGGCTGCTGATTACTGCTCTGTGTTTGTGATAATACTCTCACCACTGAAGCAAAAAACCCTATCAGCTGCCTTTTTTATATTGCAGTAGGACATTATGCCATATTTTCCCCCTTATATGAAAAAAAAACCAGCCTACTGCACATGAAAGGAAACATTTGCATTGTAATCATGTCTATTACCTTTTGTGAAAAACTACTGCTTCCTTCCCTTAACTCTAGTTTTGCTGCCTTCTCACTAGCAATTCCTGCTTCAGGTGCTCTGAGTTGTTGCTAATACTCTGTCAAAACTTGTGACTGTTACGGCACCAAAATGTAACAGCAAATAAAATAAGTGACAATATCTGCATAGTGCTTGTGGTCATACCCCTCCCATACCTGTCATTTATTTTCTGCATGTGTTTTTTTGTCTGACATGGACCCTCTCTATGTTGATAAACATTTTCAACATGCTACTGAATCCAATTCAAAATTTTACAACTTGATCCTTTGCTTTAAGCCTGTAAATGAATGTGGAAGGCGAATTTCTGGCAATGGTGAGTAGTATCCACTCTAAATTAGTGCTCATGACAGGCATGATAACTCAGTCAAGACTCAGATTAGTACTTGTCATTTCCCCAAACTGATAGTGCATGTCAGAAGCAGCTTTTGGCAAGTGGTCCTTTAACAGATGCAGTGAACTCAAATAAGGTGGAAGGCCTTAAAAGGTGTGACTTTTGCTTTTCAGCCCTCTGATTGTGGTTTTGTTTCTAGTCTGTCTTCCACCATCCTTGTTGTGCTCTAGTTATTTTCCCATCATTGCTACCTTCTATTTTTAGACTTTTCAAAGCAGTGCTCAAATCCCCTCTCAGTCTCCAATTTCTTTATAGAGTACATACTTTATATAGTAAATAGTTTATACACAGCTACAGAAAGGCATACGTACAGAGCAGATACAGCTGAAATGTCTGCCACATGAATGACTGAAGTCTTCTTGCACAAGAAGGTAATGTGTTTTGTGGGTGCAGATTTCATTACTTCGCCTTTGACTTTTGGAAAAACCGATACTAATTGAAATTGTGTGTCAGAGCTGAAAGTGTGTGAAGGGATACCTGTGGGAGGAAGAGGGAGAACAAAGTGTACATGCCCCATGTTTACTTAACCATAGTATAATTCTGCCAGCTGGACAAAGGGACTATGCTGCTAATTGCCCTGCTACAAGCCAAGTGGAACACCGAGGACCAAATCTGTGTAAATGACATTCAGGTTACTTGAGAAGTTTTGCAAAGCTGTTCTTCCTGAAGGAGAGACCTGGGAAGTATTGTGCCTCAGAGTTCACAAGTTGCACTAGGCAGTTCTGATTTACTTTCTTCTTCTTTTTTTTTTTTTTTTTAACTTTCTTTCTTTTTAGTCTTTCTTCACTGTTGTCTGCCTTTTTCTAGACCAGCACTGTAGGGAGTGTGCATTGTCCTGTTGCTGTGCCCTGACTGGAGAACAGCTGTTTTAGTCTGGTATTGGTTGTTTTTAAGCCTCCAGAAGTGGTTACACTTTGTCTGATCCTGAGATCTTAGTTGGTGTAGGTGAATGAGAAGGTTTGCTGGAACTTTTTGAAGATCTCACTTTATGTTTAGAGGAGTGGAGGTGGGGACAGTGCGGTGCAGGGGTAACGAGCGGCTGGAGGTTGGGAGCTGGACTGAGCAAGTTCCCTGCTGTTGCAGACATCATGGTAACATCTAGCTGGATCCTTGCTCTGCAGAGGGTTGCTAAAACACCCTGATCTTGGTATTCTTATATTGCCAGCTGATAAACATGAACTCACTGTCCTTGGTGTTGGGGGTGGAGGACAAGCAGAGTCTTCTCAGTACCCTTGCCAGTCCCCCTTGGCTTGACTGTGAAAAGAAAATGCACATAAATACATTTGCAGATGGCTCTGTGGTTAAAAAATGTTGATGAATGTCAACTAACACCATTTGAGGCATGCAGTGCCTTCTATCACTCATTTTGTGTGTAATAAGTAACTCAGCAAAAACCTTAAGGGAAAAAATAATGTAAAACTCTGTATTTTTAGCAAAAGATATGTTTACAGCCTAGGGTTTTAATGTGAACATTTAAGAATATGTTTAGTGTGATCTTTAACCTCTTTTTCCTCACAGTTGATTTTTATAAAATTAAATTTGTCTTTCATAGGTTTTGATTTATAAGTAGAATTGGGAGTATTGAAGAATAAAAGAAATATACATTCCTACTCCTGACTAATAAAAATGATCCTTCAAGAGCTCCAGCAATTAGACTGCTTTAGTACAGTTACATAGCAAACATCAGGACATTGATTCTGTGCAAAAAATAACAATGGTTTTTTTGGTGATCTTTATTTTGCATTTCTTTTTATGCTCAGTTTTAGGGATTCTGGTTCAAGAAAGATTGTGAATTCCTCATACTCTGAGGAGACTTAAAAAGCTTTGTAGTATATTAAACCAGAAAGAAGGAACCCACATTGATTGGACTAAAAAAAAGAAGTGCTGCAAAACAAGAACAAATAGTAGTCCTGAGCAGGTTTCTTTCCACATGATTGCTCCTTTGAATTCCTTCACTGTATCCTAACCTATAAGTTCATTAATGGTCAAACTGAATAATTTGAATAGTTCTTTACCCACAAATCTCCAAAATGAGTGTCTTAAATTAGATATTGGAATCTTTTGCAAGGGGTTTGAACATTGAACATAATGGGATAAAATCTCATTTTTTCCTTCATGACTACCTAGCATGCTATGACTTAACTAAGATTTCTTTCTTCAAAAAATTCATAGAGAAAGAAATGATTTTTAAAGACTTAGAAACTAGAAACCAGGGGTTAAGTTATGGTCCTAACAAAAATGCTCCCAGTAAAGGGACTTTTATTGTTTCTTTAAAATATAAAACTTGGGGGTGGCTATTGAGATTTGTATGACTTAATTTAAATGTTTAGGTTTATACTGATCATAGCTGTGATCCAGTCCCATAAATTAAGAATTGACACACCTCTATGTGAGATAGCCTATTCCCAAGCATTTACATCACTGTGCATGGTCAGGCTGTTGGGTTGTTTATCCTTTTGGCCATCCACACTGTACTTTTTCAAACTAATATTACAAAGAACACAGAATCACAGAATTTTCAGGCTTGGAAAGGATCTGGGGTGATCATTTAGTCCAGCTCCCCTCCAAGGCAGGGTCATCCAGAGCAAGTGTCAGAGAAACACATCCAGCTGAATTTTGAGTATCTCCAGAGCAGGAGACTCCACAACCTCCCTGGGCAGCCTGTTCCAGTGCTCATGTTGAGGTAGAACTCGTGTTTTAGTTTATGGCCATTGCTCCTCATTCTGTCATGTGCACCGCTGAAAAGAGTCTGGCACCATGCTCTTGGCACCCGCCTTTGAGATATTTATATGTGTTTTTGAGGTCCCCTCTGTCTTCTCTAGAGCAAACAGACCCAGCTCTGGTAGTGTCTCCTCATAAGAGGGATGCTCCAGTCCCCTCATCACTTTTGTGGCATCTGCTGCACCCTCTTTTCGTCTGCCTTGTACTGACCAGCTCTGCATCTCTCTTGTTCCGAAGAGCCCAGAACTGGGCACAGCACTCCAGGTGTGGCCTCACTAAGGCTGAGTGGAGGGACAGGATCACCTCCCTGCTTAGCACTGCTGGCTGTGTTCTTCCTAGAGCACCCCAGGGTACGGTGGGCTCTCCAGGCCACACGGGTACTGCTGGTTCATGGGCAGCTTGTGACTGTCACTCAGATACTCAGGTCCATCTCTGCAGAGCTGCTTTCCAGCAGGTCAGTCCCCAGCCTGTTGCTGGTAATTGGGGTTATTTCTCCCCAGGTGCAGGACCCTACACTTGCCTTTGTTGAACTTGATTCTCTCTGCCCTGTTCTCAGCCTATCAAGGTCCCATGGAATGGCAGCACAGCCTTCAGGCGTTTCAGCCATCCACGTCGGTTCCGTATCATCAGCAAACTTGCTGATGGTGCATTCGGTCCCTTCATCCAGGGTGTGGATAAACAAGTTGAATAAAAGTGGGACAAGATTGCATAGTATGTTTAGTGAAGCACCCTTCTTCTGCCTATGGATAACTTTTGAAATTTTAATGGCTTTTTCCTGTCCCTTAGCTGCAGCCTTTTTTTTTTTTTTTGTGATGAAAACAGAAATTGGGTTTTAACTGTTCTGAGTGAGTAAAACGAAAATATTCATATTCAAAGTTCTTGCTGTTTTCTGAAACTGGTAAGATGTCCCTGGTTTTAAAACAAATTACTTTCTTTCCTGAAAATGTAAGCCTTGTGAAATCCTACAACTACATTATTTCCATAGAAAGCTGAGTGTTTAATACCTATTAAACGTTTCATTTTCCTTTTTTTTCACGTATTTTAAAATAAAATCACAATGGGAAAACATTTCTCATTTCAAAATGATAGAAGAAGTAAATTTGAATTCTGCTGTGATGCCAGAAGTCTGGACATTCCCTGGGAAGTGCTTCTCCTCCTTATCCCACTGAGCTGGTTCCCCACGTATTTTTACTTTTCCAGAGGAGTCTCGTAACATTTATTTGGGTTTTTCTACAGGAAGCACACTGCATCTGTCTGGATGAAGTTAACTTCTTTGTAGCAGCCCATACAGTGCTGGGGTTTGCATTTTTGACCAGACAGTCTTGATAACAAACCAGTGATAACACAGCAGTGTTTTGGTTCTTGGTAAGCAGTGTTTGCACAGTGTCAAGGTTTTCTCTCCATGACCCTACCCCCCAAAAAAGGCTACTAGGAAGGGGGTGTGCAAGAGGCTGGGAGGGAGTATAGCCAAGACCCCTGACCCTGGCTGACCAAAGGGGTGTTCCATACTGTATGATATGCTCAGTCATGAAAGCTGAAAGAGAGGAGGAGGATATAAGGGCATTAGTGGTGATGGCATTTGTCTTACTGAGCAACTGCTACACAGACTGAGGAAGTGCCTGGACACCTGCCTGCTGATGGGAAAGTAGTAATACATTTCTTATTTTGCTTTGCCTCAGCTTGAAGTTTTTGCCTTTTTTACTAAACTGTCGTTATCTTGACGCAGGAGCTTTTGCCATCTTTTCTTCTCCTGTGCTATCTGTGCTATTGTGGGTGCAGGGGGAGAGACCAGTTGGGTGGGCATCTGTCAGCCAGCAACTGACCACATCTGGGCACTCACTGAAAACTCACAAAACCAGACTGCAAATATGTACTCTTTCTTCACTCAGCTTGCCCATGCAGACTTCATTCTTGAATGTTGCTTGAGGAAGGGAAACTAGTCATATAAAGGATAAAGTACAATAACAATTGTTTTGGTTATTGCCTTTTCTTCTATTATAAACAGTTTAAGTCTTCTCTGTTGACCTGATTTAGTCTTCTGTAGCCTTTTGGAATCGGGATGGACTTTGCTTTGCATTTTTAGCATGCAGTATGATTGTAAGGACTTCAAAAGTAAACTTTTTTTAATACAGAATTTTATGAACTGTAGAATAGAGTGTGAATTTCAGCGTTATTGGGATACAATGACAGCTGACTGTAGAGATTTATATCCCATTCATATCAACTTCAGGGAATTGCAGTCCCTGCAATTTAGTGAAAATCACACGAGAACAGTAAAGAAACACATACTAAATTGTATGAAGAATACATGAATGTTTGCATATGATAGAAGTTTGAAAAATTACCTGAGCAGCTTGTAAGGCCAGGTTCTGTTCGTAAAAAATTACTTACATACTTGTGAATTTAGAGTCACTGAAATTCACTAGGATGATGTCCTCAAAAATCACATGATTCATTTGAATATTTCACTCTTGCCTATTTAGCACATTCTCTCTCTCAAGCTAATATGAAGATGGGTACCACTTGATTTTTTTTAGAGGTATGGAGGAGAGATACACAGTTGGGTTGACCAGCTTCCTAAAAAGATTTCAGTGTCCATCAGGACATTTGTGTGGGTTTCCACCCTTGAACAAAGGTACTCAGCTCAGCAGAGCACGCAAACACTTGCCTTTTTTGTGCCTTTGTGAGCACTTCTTTCCGCCGCTCAGATGGCCCTTGCAGACACCATTGCATTGGGATACCACTGTGGTTTCCTGTGTCTTTACCTCAGATCTTAGTCAGGAGCCAACTTTGGCTGCCAAACCCTGCCAACACGGCAGCCACCTCTTCGCAAAGTAATAGCTGTGGTTAAGACGTCATTCTTTGCAAATCAATTTTGGCAAGGATGACAGCTAAGGGCAGGAGCAGGACTGGTGTTTAGGGGCCTAAGCCATTCAATTGCCCTTAATCCTCCCTCTTATTAGCCTGGCTTTGTGGAAGGTAGATGGACTCACTTTAAAAAGATGAAACAAGCTTTCATTTTGGTCTTTTCTTTTTGATCACAGCAACAAAAGACCTGGGAAACTCCAATTAATTAGTATGGCTTGGGCTGATGAAAAGAATAAGGAATAAAGAATAAAATTGAAAGAAAAATTTCTAAAGCTTTGAGAGGAGTGGAAGCATGTAGTGCCAATACAGATTTTAAATGCTTCTGCCTGTTTATATAATTTTCCCAGGATTTGCCTCTCACTGACATGAAGAGCTAAGGTGGCAAGACAAGTAGAGAGCTTTGTTTGGACCACGACAATGCTGATAGTGGCCTCCTCTAAGAGTCAGTCTGAATAATAAGAGCCATTGTCATTCTATTATTGCAATGTACCTTAGTGACTATGTATTTCATAGAATGAGATTGCATGTGAAGATGGTACTAGAAATTTCCAGGGAATTTGTGGTAATCACGCAGGTGGACTTGTAAGGACTAATTTCCCGGTCTAGAAAATGTTCCAAATAGCTCTGACGTATTCCTATATCCTGAATTGAGAGAATTCATAATATGCATAAGTAAGTAAACCTTTCTGGTAGGACAGATGTTCTCTTAACCACGGGAGTTTGTTTTATGAGTTGCACTTGGCTTTTGGCTTGTACATACTTATAACTATTAGTTTCATTGGTCTTTATGCTTCCTTAAGGACATGATACTCTGACTTTATGGATTGAGGACTTTTGGCATGATAGTTACAATTACTGAATCCAGGGTGTGTTTGAGCTGATTGCTGTGAAGATGGAACAGCAAAAGATCAGTGTGAGAACTTTTTTAATGATGAAAATAATACGTGTCAAAATAATTTTCTTTTTCTTGGCGAAGTACTTTTGTTTCAGCAAAAGTACTTTTGTTTCCATTGTGTGTGGGGAAAGCAATTTGGATAATGGTTTGAGATACTGCTACTGCATCAATTCAGACTTTGCTGGTGTCTGACAGACATGCTTGAAATGTATATATTTGTTAAGAAGATTATCACTTGAAAATAAAATTGTACTTGAAAATACAATTTTTACTGAGAAATTTTTCTGAGGTGATAAAATATATTGATGTTTAATGAAGCATGAAAGACTTAAATGAACCATGAAAGCAATAGTTAAACTAATTAACTGAGTATAAAGCCTCTTAGAGTATGTACGTTATGTGGGCTGTATGCTTCTTATTTCTGCCTGGTTAAACTGACAACTAGGATAACATTCTTACCTTTTAGGAGAAACAGTATCTTGTTAACCTTAAACAGTATCTTGTTTTTAGTGTGAGGAAAGAAAAAAATGTACGCTCTGAATCTCAGGGACAATAATGTTTGAAAAATAGTAGTGTCCTTGAACAGTTGACTTCATCTGGGAAACAAAAACGTACTGAATGTGACTGCAAGTTACTTAGATTCCTGCTTCCATACTGCAGTTTCTGAAGTTTTTTCCATGTTAACATTTGTCACCTCTTTTAAATGAGTATCGCTATTAAACAGGTTGGCATTTATCTTTTTTTTTTCCCGCTTCTTTTATGTTTTGGTCTCTTAGAGGAGGAAAGATGTTTTTCTGAGAAAGAGCAGTCAAATACCTTGGATTTATATATCTGAATTTCTGTAAAGATTTAGAAAGGACACCTCACGTGGGATTAGAGTTTAACATTAAACAACAGCTTTATTGCATGCATTTTTGGCTGAACTCATGCTATTACTGGAACATGACGTGCAGCACAGTCTGGCACTGACGTATTATGTGGCAAAGACTGAGGCCTGGCCCACGCTGGAGATAGAAAGCAAACTTCTTGCTCTGCTCTCCTCTGCTCAGGACTCCTGCACAGATGGTGGCAGGTTTTGCTTGGAGGATGTTGTCATAGAGCCCTGGAGTTAAGGCAGCCCTCATCTGCTGAGAATCTGTCCCCTTACTCTTGGTGCTTGGCTGCATCCCCTTTTCTAAGTGAGTGAAGGAGGCAGAAGGTCTTCCCTTTGCCTGGGGCCTGGAGTAAGGAAGGGGTCTTCTTGTTCCCATCGCTGCCCATGCAGGCAGCCTGACAGGAGAAACATGTACAACGTGTGCAACAAGGGAGATAGATAAGAGTCCAGTGAACACAGCAAGAAATCAGAAATTACTGCCGGGACACAGGGTACATTGCTGTGCTGATTTACTTTAATACGTGGAATGATAAGGTCTTCAGAGTAATGGATCTGGAGTGCCCAGAGTTGCAGATAGCAAAGCTCCTATGTGGTATTTTCAAAAACACTAAGAACATTGAGATAACAGAAGTTATCTGAGCCTGTTTTAATTAAAACTGGGGGAAAAGAAAATCAGGAATTAAAGGAAGATATCCCAAGAATGTGTTTCTAACATGAAGAAAAGCACAGATGTGCAGTGAAGGTTGAACAGTGGCAGTCGTTGTGGCAGATGGAGTGTTACATAGTACAGAGAATTACATTTTCTAGAATGTTTTCTTGTTGCCCCTCCATAGCTGGCTGCATTGCAATCAGAAGGTATCAACAAAGAAGTATTCCAACAAAATTGTTTGAATCAATTCACTTATTTTGCAGATGACAGCAACACTGTTAAAACGCCGGGCAAAGTGTTTACCCATTGGTTTGATTTGAGTCCTATAATTCACAATATATGAGGAAGTTTTAAAAATACCATTTTTTTATCTGCTTCCCAAGTAATGCCACACGTAAGTGAAATTTTAGTCTGTGCTCTCACATACATACTGATATATGCTCTGTGTTTATTTAACTCTGATTCAGGCAGTAATTGCCCAGTGGCACTGCAGCTGGAAGGTATTATCTCTTGTTATCTCTAATTCCAATACAATTATCTTCTGTTCTTTCAAATACCTGTAAATTTCCATTTTGATTATAATAATACTTTTCTCTTTGTCTGTATTGTAGTGGTATTCTAGGAAGCTCTCCAATTCTGAAATTTAAAACATGAAACTTCTTGGGGTTTTTTACCTGATATTATTCATGATTAGATTAATATACTGCACCTCAAGTGGAGCTTCTCTTGATTTATACCAGTTATTTGATTATGAGGCTTGTACAATGTATTAATATTTCAGAAATACAAAAGAAATGGCCAGGCTAAGTTTTGTAAATAGAAACTGGTTACTAATGCTATGGAAAAGTAGTAGCACAAGCCAAAGCTGTAACGCTGTAAGTTTTCTGCAATAGCAAAGCACATTCTCTATTATCCTAAGGACAAAAGCAGAAGTCATCTGATGTTACTGATAACAAATAGGGAGTTATCCATTGCAGCTAAAACATTTATATTTCAGTTCAGTTAAACATTAACTTGTGTGTGCACTAGTTAACGGATAACATCTTACGTTTTATGCAAAATAAAAAAACAAAGTATCTATCAAGATAACTTTTTAGTAAGTGATAGGTCTTCCTGATATAGATAAAATGGATTCAAAGTTAGTATGAGATATTACAGATGTCCATAGATCTAATTGAAAATCTTTGTTTTACTGTGTCCTTTCCTGGAAGTTTCCTGAACCTGACTGTTTCATAATATATTCTTAGTTTAGTCATTACAAGACCACTGTTTTCATTTGTTTAAATTTAGTGGTTAAAGTGTTCCATAGAAGTAGGTGATCTCATTGGTGTCTGCTCTAAACCAGCTAAGTTAATCACCTGTGAGGTATTGTTTTTCACTGGTTGGTTCTGGATAATTTTTTACCTTGGTTCCAGTTGAAGGGGGACATTGTTGTTCATTGTGCTTTGTCAGTCTCTTTTGTCTCACAGTAGAGCTGCTGAAAGTACGTGCTTGATTACTTCATACAAAGATTGCAAATAACATTGGAAATTAGTGCAGGTTAATTTACCAAATGCACTCTGACAACAAACTCAGTGAAAAAACTGCCTTTACAAGATTCAAAGCATGAAGAATCTTTAAAGTGCATACACAGTACTGTCTCTTAATACCATGCCATCATATAATTCTGTTTAGTGTATTTTCTTGAGATTACTTTTATTGATTGTAAAGATTAGGTCTCTGTAAACAGTGAAGAACCTGGATATACCCAGTACTAGTCAGATTCATGGTGTGTCTAACTTGGTGTTCAGAGTGCACACTGCCAGAGGATTTGGAGAAAATTTGTTACTAAAAAGTCATCGTTTATTGTCTTAAGAAAACCATAAGCTATGATCATAACCATGATGTTAAAAACAGTGAGCTTTTAAGGTTTTAATTTCAGGATTTTCTCTTAACTACAAATCCTTTATTTTTGTTTTGTTTTGTTTTGTGTTGTTTTTAAAGATAATAAATGCTAAGAATCACTGTTTCACTAGCACGTAGTGTCTGTGTGGTGTATTGTAGTTGAGAAACTACAGTATTTTGTAAGACTTGCAAAACAAATGATAATTCAGCAACTTTTTGAGTCATAGTTTAATAATTTACTTGTACTCTGAAAAACTCCAGCTTGCATGCTATAAAAAAAAGCTCATACCTAATGTACTTGTGACTGAATTTTTGTCTAGTTCATCTAGAAACTTCAAGGTCTTCCAAAAAGTATTTGGGCTCAGCGTATGATGCAAGTTGGAAGGAGCCCAGATTTCCAAATGAGCAAAGATTTTATTTGATCATATGGTCATAGAGGCAAATGACAATATTCCCCCTAGCCTGCCGTTTAAAAATATATTTGCTCCCATTTGAAGCTCAGTTTAACACACTTAAAGAAGGTTTGAGGGGGTCTGATATCTACTGCCCTGCAGCTAGTGCCTCTGTCTACACAGCTGTTGTGCAATAGTGTCTCTTAGGTGGCTGTAGAAACAATAGGGAAGTGGCCATTCCGTTTAAGGACAAAGGGACAAGTGCTAGCTCTCTAGCCGTCATTGATAATGTGACTAAAATTGCTGCAGGGGAAGCCTGAAAACTTCGGCAGGCTCAAGGTGAGAGGGACTGAGATACTACCATCGAGAAGCAAGTCTTCTATGCAAACATTTGAGTTTTTTTGGGTTACCAGCTACTGTGAAGCCCCCACCCCTCCAAATAGGGTGTCCATAACTCTGCAGATATGGTGACAGACTGTAAAGATCTGTGTGGTAACTGGGGGCTGCAACATCCAGAGCTGCAACATGTATTTGGTATGTATGTAGTGTGCATCAGAACACCTGGCAATTAAAACTGGTTTTGCTTTTATATGTTTTTGTTACCATGATTCATATATGGAAAGCATAGTTTACAATTCCAAAGGTTTGGTGAAGTAGTTTCATTTTTTAACCTGAGATACTTGGAAGCAGCATTAACAAACTACTGCTCTTGACATGGAGAAGTAGACAAAGAAATTGGTTGATTTTTCAGTCAATATCTGATAAAAGAAAATGGTTTTAAAATTAAACTTATTTTATATTGGACTCTTCCTCCAAGAAGTAAGAGAATTACATAAATTAAGAAAATCTCATCTAAAATTCTGTGTATCTGAAGTAGTTGTATTTTTCTGCATTCTTTGAATGTTTTTCAGAAGATTGCAGTGAAGTAATTTTGCATTTCAAGGTTGAGTGAAGCTTAGCTATTAACCAACTATAGAGAATAAACAGGGAAAATAGGCAGCCTAATGAATGAGGAAGTGAATGGATTAATTTCCATAAAATTTTTTTACTGTTTCTATTTGTTAACTATTGCTGTTACATGTTGATAAGGAGCAGCTTTGATTTATGTGTTATTATGTTTATTTGGAATAAAGCACCTGCTCTGGTCAGCTGTAACTTTTACAGTGAGCTACTGCAGGACTGATTCCACCTCCTAAGTTGTTGGCTTTATTGGACTGTCTCCTGATTTATATCCTAGTATAAAAGAAAAAAAAAACTACTTCTTTTGCTTATTTAAAATATTGGCTTACATATTTTTCTTAGAACCTACAGTGTCATTTAAACCCACTGGTATCCTCCTGAGAGTTTCCTGTCTATCTCAGCTGATGTGGATTCAAGGCATTGAGGAATTCGTGGTTGTCCTTTCACTGTCCTGAAATTTCCAGGCTTTGGGACAATGATACAGGAAACCTGGACTGAGGGCTCCTCTGGCACTCTGGGTATGTGATGCCAAATGCTGATGCTGGACATAGCTATTCTGACATTTATCCAGAGCTTCTGAACACACATTCTGACAGCTTGCCTTTTACAGCAGGCTCAGGACAGGCCAGGTCCCTGTTGCGCCTGTTTAATTTCGTGCTAGATCAGATGTGGTCTGTACTTCTGTAGTGGGCTTGAAGTCAGCATAAGCTTTCAATCTTGTGCTCTTAGTTCAGCATAGATGAGATTCTAGGCTGCTGCCTAATTCAGATGAAATTGATGCTGTTCAGTGACCTGCAAAACACAGACAAGGTATTAAAGATGGTCTTTTGACACATTTAAGCTTATATGAAGCAGTTGATAAAATGTTATGGCTTTGCTTTTTACTGCAGCAGTCTTTTACTTTGCAGTCTCTTTCAGTGGTGGGAGCTGATGATTTATTCTTCCATTATAATCTCCCCTGACTTCTTTTTAGTGGAAGAATTGTTATTTTTCCTTGTAACCAAGTGTTTGTCAGTGGTAAAAGGAGCAAAATCTTTTGCTTCTGTTTCCACATTAGAGAAAAGTCCAGACAAATGTTCATGAGAGAGTCTAACATAACTTTTGTTTATGATTCCAGTAATACAGTCTCTCCAAAGTACTTAATTTCTCATGCTTTCCTTTCAATGGCTAGCAACCAGGCCATCATCCTTACCATAACACAGCAAATTGTCTCACCTGCTGTTGGCATCCCTGAGGTACTGTTTATACACAGGTAATAACAGCAGACCCTGTAATTGAAAGGGAAACCAGGATGCACTGAGGATGCAACTTGCTATATTTAACAGCACTGGTGTGGCACTACTCCCTTTTCTGGTTTTTATGCTGGGATTTGTTTTTTTCCGACATGTAAGTTTCAAGCAGCTCAGATTTAGTAATGAGTAAACAGTAATTTCACTGTATCATTGCAGATTATTATTTGAGATGACATATGGCCTCTCCCTAATGGAAATCTGACAAATGCACAGTCCTTGATTTTCTGATATGATAAAGCAGATATTATTGTTGCTACTGAAATTTGTTTAAAGTGGCCTTTAAGTGAAGGGTGTTAATGGCATCATCCAAGAAAGGATCAGTAAATATTCGGTACATTTTCTCAATGCTAAATAGTAGGTTTATGTATTATTAAGTATTCCATACACACACACACACACACACACACACACACACACACACACACACGCACATATATATATGTATATACACTCTCCAAGCATTACAACTGTATTTCAGTGTCAAACCCAGCTGGGTTTTCTACATTTTTGTAGTACACTTCTCTTTTATATAATTTGGTGCAGGATATATTTGGTTCTAAATACTAAAGGCACTACATATTACATACTAATGGCACTTTTCTAACAAATAGCTAACTGAACATTTATGATACACACACACACATATAGGCATATTATGTTGTATTATGTATTTTTTACAGTGTGAATGGGGTTTGTAAATTTATTTCACCCCATGCAGCTTTGCTAAGAGAAGTAATGTTCATACTATTATTAGAAGCAACTTATGGTTTTTGCCTAATATTTGCTACTGATTCCAATTTAATTCTCTGTAACATTATAAAATCAACTGCTGAAAAGCACATTGATTCAGCTTTAGTGAGTTCAAAATATGTACTTTCTTGCTTCACAGTAAAGAAATTAAAATACCTTCTCTTTTTCTTTTGATTTAATTGAACATCAGTAGTGGGAACATACAGTAATCCTACAAGAGCTTAAGTGTTTTGTTGTGGCGTCTGCAGTGGAGTTGAGTTCAGAATCAGGAATTCTCTTTAAATATTTGTCTTTGGAACTATTTCATCTGGAGGGAATTGAAGGATTTGGATTTTCTTCCTTTGACTGGAAGAGCCATTAAAGCCTTTATGTACTTCTCTCTTCAGTTCACAACCCATCTGAAGAACCTGGAGAAAAAGTTGTATGAGTTGTACACCCATATCAAAAGTAGATTTAATTTAGGAAAATGGTTTACATAGAAATATTTTTCACTGTTTGTCCTGGTGTTGCTATCCTGCTTTTTTGGAGTATTCTGAACACAGAGAAGCAGCTAGAAATTTGAATTGTCTAATTATTAATTTCCAGCTGTGATAACAATTTGCTAGATGTCAGACAACTTCCATATTATGACCTGCATTTTACCTTTCTAATCTCAATGTGTTTTAATGGAGGCAATCTTGTAAACCACTGCCTGTGATCTAAATCACAACACAAAGTACACTGGGCATTTTGAAGGTATGTCCTGGTGGCAGCTACCTTTTGTGCTACTGTGTAATAGCCATCAGTTTGAGTCATGGCAGCAGTGATTAAGAGCAGACTGTGGCCTTTAAAGAAAGTCCAGAATGCTTCTCAGTTTGATTCAACTCAGATTCCTCTACTTAGACCTGTGGGGAATTCTGGGTTCCAGCTGTGACTCTCTCCTGCTAGTGAAACTACGCAGCCAGCACTGCTATCTGTGTGCATATCAGTGGTCTCCTTGCTTTTTGCATGGGTAGTGGTAGGAATGATGGAAGGGCTTGCAAGGGATTGCAGCTGCAATCCCTTGGTGGTTTGGTGGGACTCGGGGCGTGGTGCTGTTCTGGCAGCCTCCTTGGGTTCCCTCTTCCTGTCTTCTCCATCGAAATCTGTCCCTCAGCTGAGGGCTCTTTTACCTGGTGCTTTTTCTGATGTTTTACCGTCATGCCTGGTCTTTAGTTTATGTACTTCAGCATGTGTTTTACACATGCATGATCTATTAATTCCCCTGTAGAATATTGCTATTTATGTTTCGAGAAGTTTGCAAAATTCTTGTGTTGGTCCCCTGTTTTGTCCTCATCTGAGGATTCCCATTACTTTCTGGAGTTTGCAAAGTGATGTGAGTTCTGCGCCTTACCCTGGGCTCACGAGAGATAAGTACTAACCTGCTTTGTTTATTTTAGGAGGTCTTGGTTATGCACTCCAGTGCAAGTCCATTGGAAAAGGCAGCAGCAGCAATGCAGTAGTCACCAGCAATCCCATGACAGTTCAACAACTGGGACCTCTTTCACCTTCAGCAAACCAGCTTTCAACAGCATGCAGCCACATCAGCCCTAGCTTACAAACGTCTATGGATGTTTCCAGCCTGAGCACTTCTCCTGCAGATACAAGGTCCTCAATTACCTTTTTATATTCACTACTTTAAAAGGAGGGGGTTTTAATTCTTCTGTAATTAAAATGTGATGTTTCTGATTATTAAAATCAGAAAATCAATCTCTGTTGTGCCACGGGAAATTGGATTCCATGCAATTTAATTCAGATCAACTATAATAATACTGTTTGGATCATTCAAATAATGGGTGAAATTTGGCCACAAAAAAATCTATGTATGATAGGACTTTTTTATTTGATATAGGCTGTTTTATAGTCACAAACTAGATTTTTTTAGTAGGTATAGGAAGTGTTATGGAGGATGAAAGCAGAAATAGTCTATGTTATATCTACATAGTGCTAAGCGTGCCATGTTGGTGCCTTTGAAATAACACCAAGGACAGACAAAAAAACCCATAAATCCTCTGCACAAGCTCCTCTCTCCTCATCGAATACATTTGCTTTCAAATGGTTTGTTTCCCATCTCATAATTAATCAGATCAATTGTCCTTGAAAACTTTTTAGTTTTCCTAGTTACGTTGCATAGGTAAAGAAAGCTATGACCACTTCTTGTAAATGTTGCCTTTTTATATCACTACCCCTCAGACAAACATTTATCAATTAATTTTAAATGCTTAAATAAATTTTGAGACTATGACTTTGAGTTTTGTCATCAAACATGAATTAGAGGAAAACAGATATTTGAGAACCACCCTGTAAGTACATTAGGCACATCTCTGGATGTTAAACATAGAGACACAATGAGAAAATATTGTAGTGCATTATTTTGGAATATATTTGGAATACATTCCCCATTGCTTACTGAGTTGAAATGTAGTTTGTTATTTACAAAAGACCATAAGAGTCTTTATTCTCAAAGCAGTTTACATTTACCATGTTGCCTTATTACAAGCCAAGAGACATTCTGAAATAATTAGAATTGGTACTATGCAAATGGAATAAAACCTTGCTTTGCTCTTAAGATAATTTTTAACATTTCTGTCACTTTAATTGTAAAGACTGAGTCCCCTGGGAAAATTTACAAAATTAATTATGCTTCCTATGTAGACATGCCAGCAAAAACCATTGAGTGCTAGGATGATGACAAATGAAAAATCCAAACACATGCCTTTCAGATAAAATAAAACTGATGCTAGAAAAATATAATTACATAATTGTTACTTACTTAAGTTTTAGGTGTGCCTGTATGGTTCCAAACACTGAATGTGTGGTTGGATGTACCATGTCAGTATTGAGTTATACAGTTTTGATTTTATTTCAAAGAAACATTTACTAAGTGCAAATTGAAGTTGAAACTCTGGCAGAATCAAGGCTGTGGTGTCCCTAGAGTACCTTTTAATGATTTATCAATGAAGGTGTTATAAAATAAGTTTGTCACACAAAGAATGCCCATTTCAGCAACCTTTACCTCAATTTGTCTGTTTTATAGGGCAAGACAAGTTTAAAGTCAGATTCTAATTCACAGATTGTCAAAACAGCATGGGTTTTTTTACTTTGTTCATGTTTTTTGGGGAAGTTGGTTATTTGTTGTTGGGTTTTGAGCTTTTGTGGTATTTTTTGATTAAATTTCTTGAACTGTAAACTGCTTTTGCCTAACTGAAGTTGACTGGTTCTTCCTGGGCAAAGTACTTTCTCTGGATTTTATCTCTCAGGCACTATGAACTGTGTTCTGGCAGTTCAATCCAAACCAGATTATTTGTTGAATTTACCAAAGCTAAAGTGAATTTTCTTGATTTTTACTGATGGAAGAAAGAAAACAGTTGGCAAAATCAGAGTTTTGCTACACGTAGCATCAAATTCTGGTGCATAGACCATGGGGGATAAAACCTTCCCCATCTTTTTTGAGTTTCTTTTTGGAGTATTCTCCAACTTTTTTTGAGTATGCAGTTGTGTTGCATCAAACCAGATGTAATACTGCCATTTGCTTTGACACAAGTCAGAAAAAGACCTAGGAAAGAGCAAAGGGTTCTTGGCTAGTAAATAGAAGGCCATGAAAAGAGAGAAAAACATAGTTTTCACTCTTCCATGTTTACGTTCATGATTCTGGATTATACTCTGACACTGTGGCCTCTGTACACCAAGGGAGAAAACAATGTAATCACAAGTAATCTCTTGTAAATAGTAATGAAAGATCTGGTCCTAACACAAGCCAGTTTAGTTTACAATAAGCAGCTGCACCAATTAATACCATCTGAGAATCTGGCACCCTGATAGGTCTGGTCCCTCATTTTCATATTAGGTGTATTTATTTTCCCCCTATTTGAAAATTACTTAGTCACAGTGTGGGTTGCATTTTAATTAAATCTTCATTTTTTGGGGAGCTAGAATTTTTATTATTTTTTTAAATTTAGATGCTGAAGGGCTGCAGCTTCTTCAGAATAAATGGCTCTTACTTACTATATACTTGAAATTCTGAGCCAGCTTTTTATTTTTGTCCTATTATAAGACTTTTAAAAAACAGTATTTCATCAGATTCATGGATGGATGGGCCCCTTTGAGTTAGGCATTAGTAGCTTTTTGTATGACACTGGTTGTACTGTGCATCTGCTTAGAATGCTTGTCTGTAGAAAAATAAACCTTTTATTGATGGATGATTTCTTTTTCTTTTTTTTCATAAAAGAGAAAATAAAAATTTAAAGAAAAACTGGCAAAACACCCCTGCCCTCTCCTTATATTTTCTAGATGTGAATATATACATCATAGCATGGAGAAATCAAACCTTGTTCACTTGTCTTGCTCTGTTCAAAGCTGTGGATCTGTATTTGGGGTCACAATATACTAGCACGATTTAATCACCCCATAATGAACTATGCCTTAACAAAGCCCATTGACAACAGCCTAAATCAACTTTTTCACAGTTATCCCTTTAGATCTAAATGGTACACAAGACTGACCTGACAGAGCAGTCTCATTTTTCTCATTTGTCTCAATGCAAATTGTAGTCGGCATGCTAATTGTGCTTTTGGTCTGCAGTCTGTTTTGCAAATGCCATTTAAATCCTGATGGAGTCACGTAAGGTCCATGACAGTACCCTGCACTGACATTGAATCAGAACAGGATGTTTCTTATTCTGGTACAGCAGATCAGCCACGCGTTACCAAGCAAGTGTCTTGCGCAAAGGGGCACTCAATCGTCTTTCCCAGTGGTCACCACAGCCAGGCTGTTCTTTTAAGCCACATTTTCCCTGTTTGTGAGCTGTCTTACAGATACAGCACCTGCAGACTACTTCCTCTCTCTCTCTTGGCTGTGCCAATCCTCCCCTTCTGTGTCCTTGATCCGTCGTTGAAATTCTGCTCTTCTTCAAAACTGTATCATTAAAATAATAAACCCAAGAATTAATTCTCAAAACATAAAATATAGAGGCTTCTGTGAGATTGTCAGGTTTATCTAGATATATGCCCAGTTCTTCCTATTGTAAGAGCTCCTTAGAAATAGAAATTTGTATACTGATAGCACCACTAGCTGGCAGGAAATCCAAGTCTGCCTGGGTGTGAACTGGGAACAAAGAAATAAATCCAGTTAACCTTTAGCCAGGTTTTACAGCCATGAATCAGGACCCTTGATGCCCCTTTTATTTCCTTTTTATCCCTTTCTGTAGAAAACAATATTTTAAGGGCCTATATGTTGAGGGTTTCTAAGCTATCCAAAGAATATTTGCAGCATAAAGAAGCTTCACAATATCTATGTGAAAATGCATTATAACAGCAAGATTACAGTTTAGTGAAAAATTTTGATTGCTGATTTGGAAGCAGATACATCTTTGAATCAAATCTAAGAAACCTCTTCAACCAGTTCTCCTACATTACTCATTTATTTCGTTTGTTTTGTAAAGTTAGATATTATTTGTATTTATAAACTTGGTATATAAAACTCCTGTAGGGAAGTATTTGTAGTATTTGTATGCATTACAATTGACAAAGTCATTCAGGCTGAATATTAATTCTCTTTGGATTAGTTTTCTTTCTATTTTTATCAAGCAAAAATAATAGATGACTTAAAGCAACACGAGTTTCATAGAAGGCATGAACATAATGCTTTGGCTTAAGAAGTCCTAATGTATTTACACCACAGTTGATGAAAAGACGTGCAATAATTTCTGCAGTGGTGGATCAAGAATCTTTACTGTAACTTTCTTTCAATATCTTGAAGTTTTAAGGCTGGTTTCCTAAGTGACCTTTTTTCATGTATATTGCCTTTGTATAACTACTGTTACATTAACTAAATGTAATGTGTGCTAAATTTGGGAACCTAATATTAGGCTCATGAGGAAAGGAAAGGCTCACATGTAGCCTTTCTTTAATTTTAAGTGTGTGTGTGAAGGTAAAAGATCTACTTCTGAATTGTCTAACTGCTTGTTTTATCATATCTATTTCAGGTCACTCTTGTCATGTGAGACTCTGGCCTCTACAACGTTGAGCTTGTCAGAAGTTCACTCCCCTCTGAGTGTTGAACAAGAGTGGTCACATAGGTACAGGACACTTTCTTTTGTTCCTCCTGACCATGGTTTAAAAAATGGCAGTGAGCTGGGGGACTCAATAAATTTTTTGCCGGAAGCATCTATGTCCAGTAACTCATTACCACCCTACTTATATGGCATGGAAAATAAGAATTCCCCTTACTCTAGTCCTTGCCAGTCCTCAGTCTGGTCTCATTCAGCTCGCTCCAAAAAGAGAGCACTCTCTCTGTCTCCTCTGTCTGACGGCATTGGGATCGAGTTCAACACAATAATTCGTACATCCCCAACTTCTCTGGTGGCCTACATCAACAGCTCCAGGGCATCGCCAGCAAACGTCTCCCCACAGCCTGAGGTCTATGGACATTTCTTGGGAGTGAGAGGAAGCTGTATACCCCAAAACTGCTCTGTTTCAGCTGCCCACAAAGGCTTCCACATGGCGAATGGCAATGTCGCTTTCCCAGGGTATGTTGAGAACGGGACGGGTGAATACCAGCGGATGCAGCAGCTGGAGCAAGCCAGCTTGCAGATGGTTGCCACAAATAACATGGTGATCCAGCAGGGCGTGCTGCCCGTGGACAGCCAGGCAATGGACATCCTGAAAAATGAACAGCTGGATGACTTCTCAGGCCCTTCTGTTGATGTGCCTCTTTCACCGCTGGGGCTGGCACCACCTGCCCCACAAGGTCCGCCCCCGCCGTACCATGCCCACCAGCACCGGCACCCGCACAGCCTCCCCAGCCACATCCCCCCGCTCCAGGTGCTGCCTCCCGCCCCGGGCGCCCTGCTGGAGGAAGAGGGCGAGCTGGATGATGTCAGTGGCAAGCACGGCTGCTGCTGGGTTGACTGCGGGAAGCTGTATGACCATCAGGAGGAGCTTGTGCGGCACATAGAGAAGATCCACATAGACCAGAGGAAGGGAGAGGACTTCACCTGCTTCTGGGCAGGGTGCCCTCGAAAGTTCAAGCCATTTAATGCCCGTTACAAACTGCTGATTCACATGAGAGTTCACTCAGGAGAGAAGCCGAACAAATGCACAGTAAGTCTGAGTTCAGTCTTTCCTAACAACTCTCTGTTACTTAGGAAAATACAGTGAAGTTGTAATTCTGCCTTCGTTTCTCCCTTTAAATGGTGTACTTTTTAAACTAGTCCATGAGAATGAAAGACTGTTCCATCTTCCCACCTAAACAGAAAGGAAAGGTGTCTTTTAAGTTGATACATACCAGCAGATAGGATTAGACAAAATGTTGTGTGTTCTACATTCATAAACTTTTACTGTAGTCTGCAACAAGAGACATGCTAAACCTTCATAATGCAAAACGGAGGCACAGCCAGTACTTAAGTATTTGCATGTAGGATACACGCAGGAAAAGTGCTGCAGAATAAATGTCACAATTTATCCCTAAACATTCTTGCATCATGTTACACATTTTTGATTTGAGGAATATTCAAGACCTTGCATAGTATTACCACAAGAAACTGAGGAGAGTTGGCCATTTTTTTTAAGCATTTGTTTGTTCTACTACTAAAAAAACCAAACCCACCTACCTGTTTCCATTAATACATTAGGAATAGATCCCTAATTTGATAAGAACAGAATAAATAATAATTTTTCTGTTCACAGATTCTAGCAGTGAGCATTTGACTCACACAGTCAGGTTTTTCTTGCTGTTTTTCTTAGGGTCACTGCAAGTCAGTCTAACACATAGGTAGTCACACGGCTTTAATAATCTGGCTTTAATCAGTTTGTTCTTGGTCTTCAGTGCACCATTTATAATCTCTGTAATTCAGATTCTTGAATTGCCTTACATATGGTCTATATTTTGGATGACAATGAGTTTAACCTTACTTAGTGCTTATTTAGTGTCTTCAGAAAGCAGCCTCACCAGCTCAGTTTTGAATCCCCAGCATAAATGATTATTAATATGTAATTTCCAGGAATAACCACTGATTAAAAACCATATGTTTACATATGTTGAAATTTAAATTGGTGCTTGGAGTCTATATCAGTGTATGCCTTTTTTTAGCATGATATAGATGTTTGCTTGTACAGTTAAGAGAAAGAGTTTTTTTACTTTGGTTTTTTCAAGGGGTCAGTGTCCTGCAGGATAGAGTGGATATCTTTCCTGATTTCTGTCCTGAATTTGAAGAACCTGGTAGAGATTGTGTCGTGATGCTAGACAAGCTTTTAACCCTTCCCTTTTGTCACACCAGAGCCTTAACTCAGGCTCTCCGCTCTTTGAATATTTTTTAAAATTCCATAAAATTCTTTTTCTGCTCTCTGGGTATATTGGCTTAGGGTTTACCATTAATTTCAGTTCTTCCTCAAGGATTTCTCATCACCTTTATGGGAAGACAGAGAATGAGGAAAAAAATTACTGTGCATCACACGTAATTAAAGATATGGAGACAGACATCAGCGGATGAGTAAGGACAGACAACAGGATGAAGAAGGAGGGCAGGAATGATGAAAGAGCACTGAGAAAGAGTAAATCTAAGAACCCAAGGTCTTTATAATAGAAGAATTATGATGAAGGATCCTGTAATACTGGGGAAAACATTGTGTTGGTAACACTCTAAACTCCCTGCCTGCCCTGTTCAGAAAGGGTGCTTACAATGGCCTCCTCATTATAAAGGCTCCTTGAGCAGTCCTTAGCTTTGAAGATGGTTCACTGATGATAAATAATATGCAAGTGGATAAAATATTTCATATGATAAAGTTTTTGAGATTACTAAGCTAAAACTAAATTGTACACCAAGCCTTGCACACCAAGTCTTGCTGTGTCACCAAAAAATAAGAGGTGTCTATATCAGGTTCTCAAAGAGTGATTGCTTTTTAAACATTAAAGTGTGATTAATTTTACTGAACTGAAGCAAGCATTCCTGGATAGCACCAAGAAGTTTGCATATCAGAAGCAGCACCCACATACTTATCTTTCTTTCATGTTGAGAACTGTAAGGAAATGTAGAAACACTGAGGGTGGATGATATGTTAATCCTCATAATGTGAGTGTAAATCTGGAACATAGGAACACTTTCTTGGGATAAGCAAGCAGAAATGACATTCTTTACATGGTTTGAATGAAACAACTTCTGCTTTATTCCTTTACCACTTCACAAATTGTGTGAATTTGGAAAAATTATTTGGCTTTCTAATGTCCAGCAGCCATAATTTCTTGATATGTTTAGAAAATTTACTTCAGTCAAACATCATACATTTCTCACCAAGCAGTGAAATTTGCAATCATATCCATGCCATGTAAGGTTTTAAACAGAGATTTTAAGTGAGGTATTTGGGAGAACACTTTGGGCAATATGATAATAAAGAATGATTTCCAAATTAACAAATATTATGCAAAAAAAATCTGAAAATTTTCATTAAACCTTTATGAATTTATGCTTTTAAGTGCAAAATAAAAAAAAAAATCTATTTATAATCTTGATTGGTCCATCTAGAGTCTTTCTATAATGTTTTCTGGTTCTAGGTGTAGCATGTCTGTTTCTCTGAAATTATTGTAAACTGAGTCTCTATGTCCACCGCATTTTGCAGTCTTGTAAGAGACAGTCCAGTAGACCAAGCAGGAAAAGAGAAGGAAAAATGCCAAATATACATCTTTTATAATAATGAACCAGATCTACTGTAAAGAATGTAGCAGAAGTAGTAAGTCATTGGGAGAAACTATCTTAGTGTAATCGATCCAGCCATCCTGTAACAAAGGCTCATCACACACTGATCATTGTGTGAGCATTGCACGTGTTGATGGCCCCCAACAGTTTGCAGGGCACAATCTTCTCACTGAGCATAAATTGCAACGGGTCCCAGTCAATATAATTGTCATGTCAGTATATTTACTTGTCACTGTTGTTTATCTCTGTACTGCTGCATATTGAAAGTGTATTATTACATATTGAGCTGTGCATCCCTAAGGATTGCTGTGGCGAGATTTACGAGGTCTCAGTAATTTTTAAGGTGAGGGTTACTTCTATGTTGTATTGTAACACTAGTAGAGATAACATGAAATCAGATACACAACTTCATAAGCTGAACTTTGTAACATAATTTTATTCTTCTCTATTATTGTTCTGTGATGATGTAATCATGTGGTTCAGAAGAGACTTGCAGAATAGCTAGGACTTCAATACTTGATATGCTTATTGTTAAAACCAGAACCATGCTTATAGTTAAAATCAGAGTCAAGTGACCTCAGCATTTGTTTTGCCACATCTGAGTTAATATCTTTTTATCTATGTAACAAAAATTTAGGGCAATAAAGTAAACCTGCAAGCGATATTCTACTCTTTAGTTCTTGCTCATTCTGGATGAGCTGTCTTCTTTGATTCTGGAAGATAGAAGTGTTGAAGGGTGAACAGTAATCAAATACCAGCACATAAAAACATGTGACAATCAGGATAATCCAATCTAATCTTAAAGAATTAGTTTGGAATAGCAATTCTTTAAATAGTTGTTAAAATGCATTGGGCTCCCTTACTGTTCATTAAACATCTTTCATGTTCTATTCTAATTTACATCACCTGGGAAGCATTCTTCTTTTCAGTGACCTGGTTTAGTGACTAAAAAATTATTCATCACATGGTTACACATATTTTAGTGTCTGCTCCTAAACTTCTTCATATAAAGTAGGTTTAGCATGTTCTAATGTGTTATATTTATCTATTAATCTGTGCATTAACTTTGTCAGAATAAGTCAAATAAGAAAAAATATGTATAAAAATTGATATTGAAATGCAAGTAGTAAGTACAACAGTGGTTGAGATATAATCTGTAACATTTAACAGCACAGCAGTTACCTCACAATGGCATTTGAGACTTCCGCAGATTTTGTTTGGATTAGACAAAGGCTGAATTCCCAGTAGCTGTTGAAACCTCAGAGTACCAACTGGCTAATGCTGACCTTTGTTCTCTTTGTCTCTACCTGTGATCTTATTTTCTACTCAGGTTCCCTTCTTTTATAGTGAACGTTTTTACTTTTCAAGTTCAGCTCCAATAAGAGGTATTTAATTAGCCTTATTGTCCTGCTATGCAAACATTAAGCTTAATACATTTATTCTGGTGTAAGCAGTAACAGCATGATGTTAGAGCAAAATTCCAAGCTCATACTTTATTACTTTATTCAGATGCACTAAGAATACTTCCCCTTTTGAAGCTGAGTTCAGTCTTGCTGCCTTCTGTAAAATCTGAGCTATGCTTCAGCCCAATGCTTTTAATATTGATAATACTACATGACCACATTTTTAGTGCAGCTGTTTGACATGCTATAAACCAATAAAATTGCTAGTATTCCTGTCAAATTCAAAGCAACAGCCATTTAACATCTGCTAAATACTTGAAATTATCCTATGACACATCAGTCTGAAAAGCGTGTAGAAGAGAATGTATGTGAAAAAAAGAACATGAAACTTAAAACACTTTTTAAATGCTTTTTATTTTGAGACATAAGCAAGCTTCCTTAGGTGAACATGAGTATTTGGATGAATGTGTGTATATGTGCTGTTTGAAGAATACGCCCTTGGAAAATGGTTGTTCAAGTGTAAATTTTGATTAAAACCAGAAATGCATTTTATAAAAATGATTGGGATTTTTTTTCCATCTTTGGGCTTTAGCATTGTGTCTTCATATGGTGTCTTATATATGGCATTTTAATTAGAGTATATGCCATATTTCTTGATAAGACCATATCTCATCCTATATTGCACTGAAATCTTTATAAAATAGAAACTATAAAAATTTTTGCATTTGTTTTTCCTTGTATGCTTTCAGAAGACCTTTCCACTATGCTAAAGTAGCATGTAAGCACTTTATCCAAACAATGTCACAAGAATGGTAATTCAATTGTTGAGTCAAGTTGCTGAAAATGAGAAAGAGCTAAATTTACACTTGCCTGTTGCTGATTCTTTCACTAACTCAGAAACAGAAATACTATGGAAAATACAGAGATGTATGATTAATTAGACTATATCATGGTGTATGGATACAGAAAGTTGGGTTTTAGTTGTCTGTTATAAAGCTAAGCCTCCCTGGCTCTCACAAGTTTGTGCAATATTAGTATTCTTCTGGTCATGGTTATGACATTTTAGCTGTTTAAAGGAAAAGCAAATTATGAATTCTGGGTGTGCCTCCCAAATAGCTCAAGCTCATGTGATCACATCAGATGGCATCTAGTCCAAACTAATGAATTTTGACTCTCTTTTGAATTAGTACCATTTAGCAATGGTACTGATGGTCTCTCAATATGATCCTTCCAGTATGAAATATGTACTGTGTTCATAGTTCAAAATGTAATGATAGCTGCTTTTTCTTTGGCTGCTGAAGATGCGCACTTGCACTGGAATTCAGTGAGGACATGAGGGCCTCTGGTACCCTGGGTACTGACCCTCAGTAGCAGAACATCACTTTAAGCAATCAAGAAATGTGGAGCAAGCTCCTTTATACATGTAGATGGTGACAATGGTAGCCAGAGAACAGTTTTAGGTTTCGGAATAAAATGTTTGTGAAACATCTAATTTTTTTAATGTCTTCTAATTAATAATTTTATTTTCATACAAAGTATTTTAATCAGCTTTTTTTTTGTCTTTTGATTTAGATAATTGAAAAATTTTAAATAGAATTATAATGAAATTTTGCAAATAGGCATATTTTTAGTTTAATTGTAAACCAGAACATGAATGTGAAGTATTCAAAAATAAAAACTAACATTCCTAATTGCACAAACATTTATGTTTGTATGGAAAAGTTTCTGATATATTACCTCTCTGTGTTTGTGGATAAGCACAAAAATATATTTTATTTATTTTTATTTCTCTGTAGCATAATTTTAATGAAATATATTTTAGATATTTTTCATTGCTATACCAAACTATTAATAAATGGTAAACTTAAAAAATGAAGAACTCTTAAATTTCATCTACTTGAAGTAAGGAATCCTAAAACACACTTTACATCTACCAAAATTTCAGCTACAACAAATTTGGAGGGTGTTCTGGTGCTGGGTTTTTGGTTGGTTGGAATAGGGTTTGTGTTTTGGGTTTTTGTTTGTTTTTTAAGCTTAGGTTTTAAACTAGAAAATTACTTTAATTCAAAGCTGAGAGGGTGGGGGGTAGGAGGATAATGTTACTGTTGATGGTTTGGAGCATGAAGACTGGATTACTCTCCAAGTCATGACATCTTTATAGATAACTTCTGCTCTTTCCTGCTAATTTTCTTTTGCCTTTTCAGCATCCCTGTTTGTTTGGTGACTGGACTTCTATCAGGAACAGAGTCAGTAAACTTTGAAACTTTCAATTTATTGGTAGAAAAGGCTAATAATATCTGACGACCTAAGAAAATGCAAGTTATGGTACAGTTACAATAGAAACAGTCAGGGACTTTTCCCAGAAAACATGATTCTGTTCTAAAGAAAGGAAGAGACAAGTAGAGGGAACTAGTTAATAAATTGTCCCATCCACTGCAATATTACTCCTTCAGAAAGGAAATACAGTTTTACTTAAAAGTAAACACACTGTCGGTTTTATTCAGGTGATTGACACTGATTTCCTAAGGATTAGGGGTTTAATTAATGCTTCTGGTGTTTTGTGGAAAACTTCCCAGACATATAAGTCTTTTGGTGTATCTGTGAACATAGGCTTTAAATGCAAGTTGAGCACTAAGCTGCATAGAACAATCATTGGATTATTTGTAGCAAGTAGTTAGGAAATGGAAAAATGCCAAATAACTTTCTGCACTGAATATGTTCAGTGCACTGCATATGTTTAAGTATGTTGAAAGCCAAATGCAAATGTATGCTGAAGCATTAGTACATCCTGAGGTACTTTTTGACTTTTTTTCTTTATTCAGATTTAGTATAAGATACAGTTACTGGCTTAATGCTCAAAGGACTCAAGGGAAGAGACAGGTTCTGTTTTAATGGATACCTTGCAAAGCAATAGCCTTGTAGACTTCAGTGAGATTTGTCAAGGCAGAATCATACCCAATTCAGTGATTCCATTGATTTCTATGGCACGTCTGGAATCACAGAGCTATTTATGTTGGAAAAGGCCTTTAGGATCACAGAATCCAACTGTTTACTCAGCACCTGGGAGAAGAGAACAAACCCCCATCATTAGGCTTTCCATTTGGAAGTGGTAGAGAGCAATATGGTCTCTCCTGAATCTCAAGCACAGTAATCCAAACACTGAGAAGACAAGATTCATCTTTATTCACCCTGACCCCTGAAGCAATTCTGTCTTATTGCCATTATAGTCCCAATTAGCTGGCGTGGCATTTAGCAGATGCTAAAAGCTTGTTTGCTTTTACAGATACCTACTTTTAGGGTAGGTTTCCAGAGAACTTGGGCTGGATAAGGATTAAGCACTGTTCAGAACATGACTGTAGGAGACTCTCTCCCTGTAAGTGGTTGAAATAGGCACCTTAAACAAGGATGTTACCAAAGGCAGCCAGTGCATTGGAATGCCCTGTTACAGGAAGAGGGTTGCTGTTCTTCTTGGGTTAACAGGGTTTGAATAACTGTTGAACAAACCTTTCTGAACAGGGTGCATGGAAACAGGGTGTTCTTCTTGGAGCTATCACTGTGAAGGTTCATTCTGTGTCTGTGTAGAGTGCTGGACTAATTAAGAAAAGCAAATTGAGAAAGGAGCTAGAGAGGATGCTGTTGTGTCTAGAACTGTAGTGGTCTGTTAAATGCATCAGGTTTTGCTAAATGTTGTTTTAGCCACCTGGTGATTGTTTTCTGATACCACTTTTATCCACTCAGAATGCTTATTTTTCCTCTCAATTAAAGATTGTTTCAATTTAGGCTTGGTATTTTCTTACCATTGTTTTTATGGATACACAGCAATTTTATTCCATGAGTACTCAGCTCTTGAGAACTAACACTCATAATTACAAAGTTCAAGATCACAAGTGAATCATTTTAGAGAAATGTCACTGTGGTAAGAAATTTTTTATGAGTTGTTTCTTCATGAAATGTTGAAATGTAATCTTACTCAGCTGTCCATGAAACAGTGTGCTTGATACATAGAGTGGTTATAAATAATTTCCCACTATCTCTTTTTCTCTTTTTGAATGCTTTCAATTGGTCACCAACTGGCACAAGCTCAAGGGAAAATCACAGCATGCCTTTATGGGTATTCTTGGTACAATTCTATAAATACATTAAAACAAAGTGAAATTTCTTTTGCTCTCTACTATATTCTTTACTGTTAAACATTTGCAGAATTGCCTCCAAGGTTAATCAGATGTTAACATCAAGCAATGCCACTTTTCTTCAAGGTCTGCTGTACTGTCAATGTATGTCTTTTCCTAATAACATTCAGATTTCTGTTTTAAGAAGTTGCAGCTATGCAAACAAGCTTATCTGGGCCAACAATAAAAAATCATTGATTTTAATTAGGAGTTGTCACATAACAGAAGAAGACAAGGCTGCTTTTGTTCTATGAAAAGCCTGCTTTGCCTGCTTGCAAAAATGCATGGATTTCTTTCCAATGGCTTTACATAATTGGTATGACAAAGGCTCAGTCCTGTGATCTTAAAGTTTCCAAGTGATTCAGACATACTTGTCCAACTTTGTTTTATGTATCTGATGGTAATCTGTTACAGAAGTTGGTAGATGGCATGAACATGAGGTCTGCTTTGTTGTTTTAAAGGAGTGGGATAAGCACAGACTGAATTAGAGAATATTTATGTTGAGACTGCTGAAATTATTGAGACTGCATTTTAAAAAATGAGCCACTGTTGAGAAACAAGGTTGCTCAGCTCTGACTGTGTCACAAGGACTCTTGAGTTTTGAATGACTGGATAAATGTGATCTGAATCCATTAATTTAAATTAACAAAGTGAGCTGCTAAGTCGTGGCACTGACTTTATGCCTGCACCAGTGAAGCAGGTCCAGTACCACGTAAGTTGTCAAGGAGACATACAGATTGAGCAAATACTGTAGAAACCATTATAATTGATAGTCCTGTGGGCACGGTAACTGAAAATATGCACTATCTCCCCAATTAAACTCAGACTGTTGAGGTTATTTAAATCAGTCTCTGTGAAGCCTGGGTTGGGGGATGTGCCATTTCAGTGAATCAGTGGAGAGTTTGGTTCCAAATTAAAAGCAAGCTGTTTGAAGAATTGTTAGCCTACTTTAATTGTGGGAAGGCTCTCAAAAGTCTATAACGTAAATTTGTGACAGATGACATTGTCTCTGAAGGCAGATGTTTGCCAGTTCTAGTTCTGATTGTTACAGTATCTGAATAGCCACTGAATGCAACAGTAATCTTGAATACTAAGTCTGAATCATCACAGATCTTGAAAAATGGTGATGACCTCTTTGGACACTCATCTCCCATCATCCTTCAACCATCTACAATGAAGACTTTTAGATAGTCTTTGTAAGGCTAAGAAGACAGCAGAAATAAACTTACAGTAGCAAGTTCTGTTTCCTAACTTCAGTTCTTATACTTCTGTCATCGTAGTAGTAGATGAGTACTTTGTTTTTTCCATTAGGAAAGGAGAGATGGGTCACTGAATCCATCAACATGGCTTTTGCAGCTGAACTAAGGTTAAAATGTTAACATTGTGCTGTTTCATGTTGTATTTTGCTGGTGTGACAGATCCTCTGTTACCATCAGGCAAAAGTGGTGTCTGGTCAGCAAGGAAGGGATATACCTGGACACGCTTTGAACCTGAGGGAGATAGAGAGGGCTAAAGTGACCTGAATAAGGAGAATTCTAGGTTGCTTACATGGAGGAGGACAATGATCATGCAACCTTTGAAGACTTACATGGCTGCGAAGCTCTGATAGAATTTTATGTCAAAGATGTTAGAAGTATTTAAAGAGGAACAAAAGATAGAAATTAACTGCTTAGGTAAGGATAAATAACTGTGAGAACTTGTTGCAGTAAAACCACAATGTTTATAAAGGAGAGTACACCAAACATGTCTCAGATATGAATACAGAGAGCATGTCTCTGTAGGGTGTAGGGATGTTGAACATTTCTGCAACAGACTGCTGGTGGCAGAGGCTGGAAACATATGGTGTGGTATGTCCTCTTAGATAACCTGCTGCTTGCATGTGGTATTTCTTGCTGCTGCTACTTGTTTCTCCAGGGGATGAGATGGAAGGACATGGTTGAGTACTTTAACTTTGACATGCTGTCACAAGGAAGAGGAGAAAATTTGGCTACCAGGCTTTATCTCATGTGTGATGAAGACAAACCACAAATTTGAGGCATTCTTGTTTTTTTGCATACTTGAAATCTGCATTATTTTTCTGAAATTTTAAGACAGGGTTCAGTCACTTTTGTACTAGTTGCAAAGATTTTTCAGTCCTTGTGTAATTTCATGTAGAGGAAGCAGGCCACAACACTGGAAATGTGGTACTTGAATCTATTCTGACATGTATCCAGCAAACTCAGAGTTTAGGTAGAGTCAGCTCACGTCTGCTTTTTTAAGACCTATAAGTACATAGGTAATGTTAGTGATACTGACAGCCTCCCTCAGTGTACTGATAAGCCATACAAACAACGACATCATCTCTAAAATAGTGGAGGAAATCAAAACACAGTTATTTTGTTTTACCTCTAGAGTGACTCTAAGGAAGGTACAAGAAATATTCTGTTGATGTTTTAGAATCCAACTCATTGCTGTGGGTTTGGTAGATGCACCTTACAATGCTGTGTATTCTATCAGTTTTTGTTCTTATTGAAAGGCTTTTTAAAAAACAACAACAAACTCAAACCCTACTTCTAAAAATCCCTTTATGTGGAAAGAGAGGCCTGCATTTAATAGCTTGAACTCTTTAATTTTTGTATGGTACTTGAGGTTCTTTGTGTTAGCTTATCCAGTATTTTGGTTTGCGTGGCCAGTAGGTTTCCCAGAAACTGAACTGTGCAGGTCAAGTAACTTTATATCTGAAGTTAAACGTGTAGGAAAAATGCAATTTCTCTAAATGAAATAGAGACCTAGTTTACTAACAGGGTAGTTAACTTTTCTTTTAAAGTTGATTAAAATATTTATGAAGAAAAATGTTTTGACTTGAGTCACAGAAAAATAATTATTCATTCTATACATTCACAGTAATTTAAATTTTTCAAGGTCATGATCTCATAAAACATTATGTCTTCGCTGTCATGCCGTCCTCCCCAGTCAGCACTTCAAAAACAAATGCAGAAGAAGAAAATAATTTAAATGTGTTATTTAAAGTGCACAGGAAGATGTGAAATATTCAGCCAGGGTAGAAAGGGCACATAGATGTTGGGAAAGCTAAAATACTAAATGGAACACGTGTCCCTGTTAAGGAACAGGCACATTTATTCATTAATTATTTATCTTCTTTTAGTATCTTCATCTATATCTGCCTGTAGGGTAAGACAAAATGCTCTGTTCTGAGGTTCTGTCTTCTGGTTGTGGTCCTACCAGGTCTGCTAGTAACTTTTGATCATTTAATCTTGTTGATATGAAAATCTGAAGAACAACTTCTTAAGTTAGGAAAAGTATTATCGTTTTCTTCATTTGCTGATAGAATTATGTGCAAGATTTTGTAGTGTGAGAAGGTGAGCTAATGTACAGTTATGGGCATTCAGTTTCAAATTATTGTATTACCTGAGTTGTCTGGCCCAACCTCCCTGCCCAAGCAGGGTCATCCCAGAGCACATGGCACATGTCCTCTGCCACATGTGGATTATGTCCAGACATTCTTGAATATCCCCAACGAGGGAGACTCCACAACCTCTCTGGGCAATTTGTTCTAGTGCTCAATCACCTGCACTGTAAAGTTCTTCGTCATGTTCAGGTGGAAATTCCTGTGCATCAGTTTCTGCCTGTTAGTCCATCTTCTTGACACTCTCCCTTCAAATACATAAACACATTAATGAGATCTCCTATCATCCATCTCTTCTCACTGCTAAACAGGCCCAGTTACCCCAGTCTTTCCTTCTGAGAGATGCTCCAGTCCCTTAATTGTCTTCATTTCCCTCCACTGGACCTGCTCCAGGAACTGCATGTGTCTCCTGTACTGAGGAACCCAGAACTGGGCACAGCACTCCAGATACGACCTTGCCAGGGCTGATAGAGGGAAAGGATCTCCTACATCCTTTGGTGCTCTTCCTAATGCACCCCATTGGCCTTCTTGGCCACAAGGACACTCTGCTGGCTCATGGGCAGCTTGTTGTCCACCGGGACACTCAGGTCCTTCTCCACAGAGCTGCTTCCCAGCAGATCAGCCCCCAGCCTGTTGTGGTGCCCAGGGTTACTCTTCCCTACATGCAGGACCCTGCATTTACCTTTGCTGAGTTTCAGGAGGTTCTTCTCTGCCCATCTCTCCACCCTGTTGAGGCCCTTCTGAGGGGCTGCACGGCCCTCTGGGGTATTGGCCACTGCTCCCAGCTCTGTGTTGTGAGTGAACTCACAGAGGATACGTCTGTCCCTTTATTGAAGTCATTGATGGAGCTGGACAAGTTTTGCCTCCAAAGAGACACCGTGACACTCATTATGACTCTCTGGGATCTGCTATTCAGCCAGTTCTCAATCCAGCTTGCTGCCCACTCACCTAGTTCACACTTCCTGAGTTTGTCTTTGAGGATGTTGTGAGAGACAGTATCGAAATACTTGCTAAAGTTGAGGTAGACAATATCCACTGCTCTTCCTTCATTCATCCATATACTTGTTTCATTGTAGAGGCAATCAGGTTGGTCACCTTTGCTGTGAAGACTGGAATGACAATTGCTTTCTTCCAGTCCTCAGGCACTGCTGATCACCACAGCCTTTCAAAGATGATCATGAGCAGCCCCACAATGGTGTCTGCCAGCTCTCTCAACATTCATGGATGCATTCCATTAGGCCCTAGAGACTTGAGAATATCCACTTTACCTAGGTGATCTCTAACCCAGTTGTCCTTGACCAGCAGAAAGTTTTCCTTGCAAAACTCCTCACCCTGGTTTCCTGGGTCAGAGATTCCTAAGAGCTGGTCTTGCTAGTGAACACGGATGCAAAGAAGGTGTGCATCATTCTTGACTCACGTATGTGATTAGCCTCATATTTTAGTGAGAAAAATTTTGAAGCGTATTATAACTGATAGGAAAAAAGCAATTGTTGAAAATTGGGAGCACTTTTTCCTAGTTAATTGTATCCTGGAATCACTCAAATTTATACATTGGTCCTTATGGTGCAAAAACCTGAACCTTACTATAAATCAAGTATTTGATCATGTATAAGAACTTTGTGACTGATTGCGTTCTTATGTAAAGAAGCTATTTAAAATATGTTTTGATTAGTTTTGCTTCATATTGTGTATATTAACAGACATTTTGATTTTTGAGAACTCAGTTTTTCTGAAAGCCCAATTTTTGTTTGTTATAAATAGCTCTTCATAAAATATCTCTCGTGTAAAACATGCTGTCTTCCTTTGCTGCCTGTTAGAACAGCCAGCTAAATATCTCAGTCTTGGCTACTTGACAAGTGTATGATCTTCATGGTTTGTGGTAATAAAAATATGATAGCCTTACTGTGGATGCCCTTTGGTTTAAGTGGTGATGTATTAGAATAACCACATTTCAGGGAGGGTCACAAGTTTCTTTCTCATCTGTTATGAGGAATTATACCATCTGACATGTGCATGGCAGAACATGAATTAGGTTGCTAGAGGTATATTGCAAAGTAACACAAGTTTGAACCACTACAAATTGTGCAAGACTAATCCTTTCATACATAACAGATTTTTTTTGAGAAATTTGGGTGTTTCAGAAATATTTGAACAGAAATCAATCAGAAGTATCACCATATCCTGTAAAAATAGCTAAAGCTGACTCTGCTATAGCTGTAAACAAGAGTCTCATCTGGCTGAAGTTATATCGAAATTCTAACTGGTAGTGGGAATTGTATATTTTACATGAAACTAAAGTAACAAAACAGCATATGCTGTCCTGTCATTTGACTTTTTCTAATAAATATGGTGGTTACTGCTTAACATAAATAGGTTTTTATACTAATTCTGGAGTATCTGCTTAACTGCTCTTCATTTATTAAGATATTAGGTGTATATTTTGTCTTAATTGAACACCTGTCACCAGCAATATAATAGCACTCTGCGGCATGGGTGCTTTTAGCATTTCTGTAAAAACCATCAAATGCTTTTAAAATGCCTTTTTAAGTTAGTTGTAAGTAGAAGAAAATACCTCTATGTTTCAAGGGCTCATAACCTCTCAAAGAGAGATGAAAACTCATTTATCAGTTCAAGCAGGAGACCATTAATTGGAATGATAGCAAAATGCATAATCAAGTTTTCCTCACCTGCAGTGTAGAACAGGAACTACAAAACTTGGCTGACTCTGGAGTAGTATTGATTGCTGACTTTTTAAAAAGTCATGTCTGCATTGTGTTTTGTCTGTTGAAAGAAGCACTATTAAAGGCCTTAGTTTGCAGTCAATAAATCTCCTAGAGCAATTTGTTAGCCTGATCCTGTTGCTAGATGCGCTATCCTAGTACAAGCCACTTTTTGTGATGGCTAAAGAGACTTAGCTGATAAAGTAGTTTATTATGTTTCTCTGCTTTAAAGTACATTGATCTTGCTCATGGAAAATGTTGGTATTTTCTCCTTTGTTTGAACTGTACCTGTATTTTTTCAGTAATTGTTGTCTGTGATTTAGATCTCATTAGGATTATGCCAAGGTCACTGAATGGCATGTCAGTTTAATTACAGCAGCTTTCAAGCTGAACAGTTCTGACTCACAAATTGGAATTTACAGTTAGGTAAATGAACAATCTGAAATCTCCAAGCTGCATGCCATGCAATGCGTAGCTGCATGAAGTAAGATGCAGAGTGAAGACTGTATTCCTTGGCTCCAGTGACCAGCAGCTAAATTGAAAAAGCTCTTGACTTGAAATAGGACTGAGCACCCCAAGGGTGGGCTGTTAATTGCAGATTTTATTTGTCTTATTTTAAACAGGTTAAAAATGAACAGTTTGTTTTCCTTATGTTATCACAGTTGGAAAGTTTTTCAGCAGCAGTGGTGTGAGATGTCTGGTACCCTAAAGGAAAGGCATCTATTAGCAACAGAGTGTCCATTGCAAATTAAATAGTTCTAAGCATTTCACAGGGAAAAAAAATAAGGCATATGCATCAGGTTAAAAGTGCTGATCTTAAGAAAAGGCATAAGCAGCCTACACTCGTTTGCCCCAGAAGTTTCCATATGCTGAAAACAACCTTCTTATAATTATGTCAGGGTATGTGTCATTGAATGTATTTTTGCACCAAAATCTAATATCTTTCTGCAGCTGAATGGTTCATAAGAATTCTGTTTACAATGAGCTGCAGCTCCCATTTTCAGCGATCTCTATTTCTTTTTGTGCTCTATGTTTTACCAAACTAACATTCACATCTCTTATAAGTCAGACTGCCATATGTTCCTAAAACATAATTGGCTTTATTTTGTACTCGAAGGTCACTGCAGTGTTGCCTATCTATACAGATATGAGATGCATCTAATAAAGCAGAATAGAGCGAGAAACAGAATCTTCTTTCATGCATTTCTGAGTAGATACATCAAGAACATTTATCATTGTGCTTATAGTCAGTATTTATTCAGATTAGATAGGATTAATTCAGGTGTGACAAGACAAAAGTGCATTTTCCAGTTAAAAAAAAAGAAAAGAGTAGTGTACCTTTCATGTTGTCTCTAAAGTTGAAATAACTTAAGTGTCTGAGAAACTTCTGTAGACAATAGGTATGGTCATTTCTAATGGCCACACCTAGGCAATGATCAAGGGTAGAATTGAGTGGTCCTATCAGATGAATTATGGTCCAGATCAAAGAGGCCAAGATATGCACTCTTTCAAAAACCTTACCAAGAGCATTTGGCATCCACTGGCTCAAAGCAGCAGTCAGAGGAACCTAGGCTAAAATTTTGGATTTGGGCTAGACTGGAAACCTAAGCAGTCCATGAAGAAATGGTAAAAAAGCAGTAGCTAGAACAGAGCACTAAAGACTAGTGATTTTTATCTGATACAGAATACTGGTGCAGGATTTAGAACTGAGTGGTCAGTGAGGATCTCTGCTGTATCCTAGGGGAGTAACCTGGCTGTTCCAGGCTACTCTGTCAGCTTCATGGTCTTGCCTTTCATATCCTGGAGTACCAATTTATGGAAGCACAGAAGTGGCCAGGTGTATCTTGGTTATTTTGTTTAGGCTGAACTGTTTCTAAATCAACTGTTCTGATTAAAGAAGAACGATTGATACGTGGCTTTGCATAATTGGTTGCCTATCTGGGATAGATAATGTGTCCTGACAGGGAAAAGAACTTCCTAAGAGCCTCTTAAGTTTTATGCCAAAGCTTAGATTCCATCTTGGCCTCAGTTATTCAGGATGTCTGAGAATCATGCTTTGGTGCAATGGTTTGCATTCTCTTAACTGAGTAGTTAGGGGAGAGTGAAGGAGCCCCCCAGGGCATGTGCCTTATCCATTTTCAGAATGTTGTTTGTGTATTCTGTGAGATGTATAGAGTATGTATACTGTAAGTACAGTTACTGAACATAATAAAAACACTAGGCCATTTTAATGGAGGAAGAAGGATAAGACAGGTAGGCTAAGCAGTTTTTTAACATTTAATTTGATTAATTAATTCTCAGTAATTAAACTGACTGTGGCTGACGATGGAATGGAAAAGAAAGATCATAAAATAGAAGTAATATGTCTTTTAATTTAAAATGTGCATGACTGTTGACTCAGATATTTAAAATACATAAATTTTTCTGGTTAGTTTGAGATACGAGTTTTGAGCTTCTTTTATGAAACCAGCAACAAAGCAATCTACTGACACGCGAATCATTACAGTCTCTTTTATCGAGATACTATGGCTTGATTTAATTATCTATGGAATTACATTGACAGATGAAAAGCCTTACAATTACATCAATACAAATTAAGTAGCTAAACTCCTAGTTAGCACATCAGATATGAATGGTTATTAGTGAGTATATTTTGCTATGGTTGACTGGGCAATTGACAGCAGCAATGCTTACATGTAGAATGATGATGGTTGACCCTAATCAGCTTGTATCGTTCACAGTGACCTGATGCTTCCTGGGACAGTGATCAAAGTTCTGTGAATCTTTCTAATGCAAAGAGTTACTCATTATACTCCCCAGCAAATTCTTTGAAGATTTGGGATTTCTGTAATAAACCTGAAGCATGTAGAACAGCCACCCTGTCAGAGGTGGTAAGCTGTTATTCCTTCATGACCATTTTTAGGAGACTAGTGTTCCATAGAGCTATGGGACACCTTAATTTATTTTACATTAATGTAAAAGTACACTACATTACTTACATTATTGTTGTAGTCTAGATTTAAAAAAAATCTCTGCTCAAAACTTGGTAATTCAGGAGTATCTGTCTGAGAATTCCACTATGCAAAGGTATGTAGGGGGCAAGGAGAAGTAGCTGATACTCATTACTGTTTTCTTCCTTGGTGTTTGTGACTCAGTGTTATGAAATATTAAGGCAGGAATGAACATTGCTTAAGACAAAAATCTTGAGTTGTCTGAAATATTGTCATTACACCATTCAGTTGGACATGTTTGGCTCTATAATTTTCCATCTGCATAAAAAGAATAATTTAGAACTCATTGTGCAAGTGATGCCACGAGCAGGATATACAATTTTTTACGATCTCTTCCAGATTTTTTAAGTACTTAGATTGGCTGAACACTAGGCAGCAGCAGATTAAGACACTTTAAGGGAAGGTTCACTGTACACCTGACATCACTGCAAAACTCGGGTAAAAATAGATGAGTTTTTAGCATAGACCATTTTCTCTGTCATTCTTAGAAATTTATATTCTAAGTGAATAGAATATGGTCTCTCCTAGGAAATAGGGAAGGAAAGTGTTTTGAATAAAACTTTGAAGTTTTATTCACATGGGTGAAGCAATGACGTGACAAGTGCACTACATACAAGGTGGTTCAGCCCTGCTGTCGCAGCTGCTCCTTGACATCTGAAGGCAGCAGTCTTCCCAGTGGAAAGAAAGACTCAGAAAAGAGATCTGTGGTCCTCTTTAAGCTCAGGGAATTCTTGCAAGTGCAACTCCCTTGAATGACCTGTAAACAACATAAAATTTGCACTCAGGAGTCATAGTCTATCTCTTTGATGCTGCTTAACTCTCTGGGAGGGGTTTTGTCCTGAAACTCTAACAAGGGTCTTTTATCTGTAAAGGCTTATTTTGTGTACCTTACAACCAAAACAAGAAGAAACATGATATACTATCTTTAAGGTAAAAACTTGCTCACATGCTTGGAAGAGCTTGAAGACTATGTTAATAGTGCCATCTGGTGACATTTTATGTAGCCCTATGCTATTTTTGAGACCATTCTATATTTTAATATTTTTTTTGCCTATGCATATGAGAACATTTTCAGACATTTTAATGAAATAATCTGGACTAGATCCTTGAACAGCTTTTCCTCTTTAGTCTGATGGCTGCTTTTGAGTGAGTTTTCCCATCTTGAAGGCAGTTCTTTAAACATGATGACAGGACATCATGGTTGGCAGTGTTGTTTTGGCTGGGGATTCCACACTGTAAGAGAATCTTGGACAGTATCAATTGGCAAGTGCTATTTAAAAAAAAAACAAACAAACTTGCAACCAAACAAAAACAGTTTCTTGTAACTATTTGCTACCGTATTCTATTCTTCAATTCTACTAATATCTGGTTTAGTCTTGTCCTGGTTCCAAGCCCAGCTGGAGATAAAACATTGCAGAGCTACTTACTCTTGCTCCTTGCTCATCGTTATGCTGAAAAGAGTCTTCCCTCTCCTCCCCCCACCCCAGTGGAATGGGAAGAGAATCAAAGCAAAACTTGTGTGCTAAGATAAGAACAGTTTAATAATTGAAAAGAAAGTAAAACACAGTAATAATGGTAAATTATAATAATGATAATAAAAAGGGAAAATACAAGTGATGCACAATGCAATTGCACATCCCCTGCGGACCGTCGCCAGACCGCGCTTGTTGAACCCAGAACAGCCCTTTCCATGTAATTCCCCCCAGTTTATATGCTGGGCATGATGTTCTGTGGTGTGGAATATCCTTTTGGTCAGTTCTGGTCACCTGTCTCAGCTGTGCTCCCTCACAGTTTCTTTTGCCCACCCCCTCACTGGTACTGCAGGAGACAAGGAAAAAAATTCCTTGACTTGGGATAAACACAACTTAGAAAAAACCCCAAACATCAGTGTGTTACCACCATTCTCATTCTGTATCCAAAACACAACAGTGAAACAGCTACTGAGAAGAAATCATCTGTAACCAAGCTGATACAGTGCTGGATCTGTTCTGTAAGGAGAAAGCCAAAGAATGGACATTTTACTTTGGTGGGATACATCAGCAGAGATGCACAAGTAATCAAAGATTCCCAAGATCATAAACAGCACTACAGAATTTGCAATGTGCATGGAGACACAACATGAAATTAAAACCAGATAAACTGAGAACCTGTGTGCTTTTAGCACATTTTTTTTGCTGATACCAACTTGCTTCTAAAGGTCTTATTTAAATTGGCAACAGCATTAAGATAATGTCTGCAGTTGTACCACAAAGTCGAGAGAAAGGAGAAATGCCTGAACTTAGCAAACAGATTACTGTTGAATAGTATTCCTCAATGACTAGCCTTTTTTATCCCTAAAGGCGTCAGACTGAGTTACATTTCCAGAATGCTGAGTCTGTAGTATGCTCCAATGGTCTAAAAATGGTCACTTTAACATCTGACAGCATAAAAGCATATCAATCTGAAAATATAGAAGGGGGTAGAACTTACTCTTTGTGTTTATATTTCTCCAGTATTTAAAATTGTTACTCTCTTTAAGTGCATAAGGAAGACTATAAATCTTTACCATGCCTTGAACAGACCTGTTACTGTTAAAATTCAGTGAAACCTGAAAAAGGTTCACATTAGGATTTTAGGTGAGGTCAAGAGTTCAGCTGATGTGCTGCTGATGTGCTGAGTTCTGAGTAAGTCCTGTCTCTGTGATACAGGCATGATTCACATGTGTGAAGTAATACAGCAGACTCTTGAATGAGTAACATATTTTGAAGACCACAGGACAAAAGAGATGTCTCTTCTTTTGATGAGAGGGACTTTATTTTGAGATTATGTTAGTCTGTTAAATAACTAGCCCTCAAATGGGGGCTTTTATATTTTTTGCAGTTAAAGTTTGAACTAGTAATTTATGAATAATTGCAATATCCCTTAGAGAAAGTAATTTAATCTTGAAAACCTCAGGAAGGAGGAATCAGTAGTTATGCTAGTAACTCATTTGCATGATTAATTAAAATTCCATTTTTAAAATGTGCCCTTTTACTGATTTTTATTTGTATTGTTTCAGCTTTTGAGCATTAGGTTAATGCCTTTCTACTACTAAACCAACCAAATTAAGTAGTAAGCCTGGTGTCCTTTAAACTGCATGTAAATGCTTACAAAAATTTATGACCAAACAATGAGCATTACATTGTGTTATTAGTCCTATATGATATAGCTATAGAAAAACACTTCTCATGTTTCCTCAAATAGAGATATAAAATAAATTTCCCTGAAGAATATAAAAATTCAAGCAGTTAGGAAGCTTCAATTAAATAAAATGTGTGGGCTACAGTCTGTAATTAAGAAGAGTGTTTCAGTTATTCAGAAGGGATAACTGTGTTCTGTAATCTGTCACTGCAGATATTGTCAGATTCTCTTTACTTATAATGGAGTTATGCTGAAAATATTGTAACATGTGTCTAAATACCTTATTTTTAAGCATGGTTTAGCAATGTTTTGTCCTTGGCTGTTACGTGAAGTTGAAATCTGATAGTTTTAAAATGCTTTCACCTCTGAAACAATAAATTAGTTTTTAACTGCTTATTACAGATTTTAAATGTTCAAGGAAAAGCTAAATGATCCTGAGGTATACTTGTAAAATGTGTCAAAGATACCACATTTTTTTTCTATCTGCTGGAACGGATTTTCTCATAAGAGAGTTATCTCATGAGAGATGTGTAGCTTAGTGAGAATTGTCATAGGAATGAATAATTGCAAAATCCTGACTTGAAAGACTAAAAATGTTGATTCTCAGGGTCAAAACTCTAATATGTTGTTCATTGTTCTTGTAGAGGGTTGATCTGTGCCGTGACAGGAGATGGGATTTATCTGAAGGACAGGGCCCTAATCAGCTTTGCCCTAGCATGCTCTGAGTGGTGGCTTGCTTTCTGTACAGGCTGTACTCACAGCCTGCCTGTGAGTTGGCTGGATCAGCACGGGGCCTAATTAGCGCCATGGTTTCCTGGTAATCTTCCCTCTGTCAGTCCCCTTCTGCTTCTAAAGATGTTTGCTGTGTCCACTGAGCATGGATTGTAGTTCTCTACTTGTATTCTTCTCCACTGCCATTTCACTTTCCAGCTAATTTATCTGTGGCTTCCATGATATTTGCATCCATAAGCACCACAGATGTATTTGACCCAGTAATGTGACTTACACACATTTAAAACTCTTTCTGTACAACTGGTATCATGAAACAGAATGTAGGTACACCCTTCTGTTCCTTTTTTATATCCTCTTGTACAGTGAAAAGAGAACTCCAGCCACCCTCTGTGTACCATCAGCAAGGCAGGGGCATTTTTCAGTGCTAATCTGCAACAAAGGCAGAAGTAACATCACCAGATCCTGCTGTGGGAAAGCGAGCTCTGACACTTCCACATCTTTGCTCTGGCACATTTCCACTGTTGCAAGTGGAATTGCTATTAGGTAGCAAATAAAGGATAAAAAAGTATGCCATGAGGAATTCTACCTGATTAAAAGTAGAATTTATGTTTTCACTTCTAAAGTGAACTTGGAAATCAGGGGGGGAAATATTTATCTGTAGGACTGTTTAGATTAATTTCCCCTTTGCTTTCTAACATCAACAGTAGCATTGCATGTCTTTTTAAACCATACTTTCTACTTAAATCATAAGTTGCTGGACCACATAAAATTTACTTAAAAAGTGAGCATGAATAATTTCCTATACTTAAGAGTACTGATTATGTTAGTTTTGTTTTTTGTTTTTTCAAGATGCCAGTCTAGATGCAGATGATGGGCTGATTATACTTGAAAAAACAGGACTGGCTCAGCTGGTGTTCAAGGGGTGCTGTGAACTTTTTAAACATTACTCTTTGCTTATTCTATTTTTACACACATAAAAGAAGCTGGCAGCATCAGAAAATAAACATTCAGGGTACTAATATTTGAAATTTTATTCCCATATGTATTATTAAAACATCCTTATAACATATATAAATATCAGCCATATTTTGCATACTCTAAAATATGTACCTTGTACACTGAAGTGTTTTATAATTGCACATCTTTAGTTTGTTTCCTCATATATGTTGGGAGGTTCTGGTAGCACAGAAAGAAGAGATTTAACATTTCTGCATATGAAAGTATTCAGTAAGAATAAATATGAAGACCACTGGCAGAAAACACACCAATAAAATGAGAGGCAAAATTACAAATGAATGCGGTAAATTTTACAGACCACCTTAAGCTCTCATATCAGGTATTTAGCTATTGACTCCACAGAGCTGGGATTTCATCTTGGACAACTTATTTCTAACGTGTGCCATGAAGAGCAGGAAACTGATGCACACTCAGCCAGTTTTGTCACTTTTGTTCAGACAAAAGATCATGCTAATAAACTCTGCTTCTCAGATTTGAGGGGCTGTACTGCTTTGCACTGGAACCACTGTCCCATTTTTGCTGATGAGCTGGGTTGCAGCTTTTAGGCTCTGTGATGGCCTCTGTAGCTGCCTTGCTGTCAGTGTTGGACCACAGCAGAGAGGCGTGCTCCTTGGGGCTGCACACTCCTTACTGCTGCAGGTTATGTGTGGTCCTCAGAAGATAAATGCACAGTCCCAGAGAAAGCCAAATAGTTACTTGGTTGTGTGAAGCACTGACCACACCCACCGCTGCCTGAACCCCCAAGCACGCTTCCAAAATACAGAGTGGAAAAGAGATTCCCAAAGACGTCCTTGTTTAAGTATACTCCAGTCTTGCGTTCTCTTCCCATGGAGCAAGGACTATTGATGTCCCATCAATGTTCAACCTTTTTTTTTAACCTTCTCCTATATACCTGTGTTAAATTGTGCAATACTGGTATGTAGCTATTTCTATTTGACAGACAGAGTGGTAAATCTTTTAAATTTCTAAATAAGTATCTCTTATGTTTTGCAAATACAAGTAGCTGTTAGTGACCATTCAGAAAAGGCTAAGGAAGCAGCTAGTTTTCTTTCCCCCACATCTTTTTCTCTGCTCCATTATTTCAGGTGTGGGTGTATTTTTGTGCATGTGTTTGCATGCATGCTGCTGTCCCTCCTCCCAGTTCTTAATTTCCATATTCGTTCCTGCTGTCCCCCAAGAAGCTGAAGACACGTTACTGTTGTTCAGATATACTTCTCCTGGTTGTATAACCAGGTCTGTGCATTGGATATGATAATTTATTCCATATCAGACCTAAAACTTTTGCCTTTGATAGATTTGTCCATCAAATTTGATGTCATTACTGCTGCTGCTACAGGTAAATTGAGAGATGTTTCAGTTTTTTTCCCCTCTAGAGAATTTTTCAGGCTCTCCTCCTCAACTGAAATTACTATTTTGTTTGTATAAAAGAACCTTGCTTCTAACAGTGTTATCCCATTTAATGGGAAAGTAATGTTAATACAACTAATCAATATATGTAATATATGCAGATATTGCACATAGCTGAGCAAATACTTTAAAAAAAAAAAAGGAAAAAGCTATTTATACTGTCATTCCAGAAAAGTTTAACAAGTTTCCCCAACAGTTTGTCCCTGACCCCCTGTATGGTACATGCATGTATGGGAAGAGCCTGAACACCCTACTGTTTTGTGCAAGCCCTTTCTAAAAGGCAAACATGGCCGTAATGCCAGGATGACCTGGGCCTGGTGAATGTAGAAAGAACATTTAAAAGTATGGAGCATCAGTTGTATTCTGTTTCTGCTTAAAAATGTGGTGAGAGAACAAGATGCTTTGAGATCTGGTTCTCTGTTCAAAATTTTTCAGGCCACATCAGCAGTCCTTATCCAGAACTGATTTCAGTATGCATAATGCTTTCCCAGCTTCTTCTGGTTGACACAGGTGAGCTAATCCAGATACTGCAATTCAAATGGGAATAAGTTGGGTGTGATTTTAGGTTTGGGGACACTTTGACTTCATTTGTGCAGTTTCTGAACTATATATGGATATTTGAGAATATATCTTTCTTTCTGAAAGATATATTATTCTTTCTGAATTTCTGTCTCTGCTAGCATGTGGAAGCCATTGTAGGTTATGCTTAAAATTTTTTTTCATTTAAAAAAGTCTTAGAGTAGCTTACCAGTATTGCATATAGAAATGGTTTTCTACATTTCATCCAAATAATATTTTTAATTATGCACAATCATCAAAAGAACCTATTTCTGAGCGGAGTAATTTTGAACCTATTTCTGAGCTGAGTAATTTCCCATCTTCCTTGAAAAAACAAAAGGTACAAATTGTAGATATCTGCTAGGACTTTTTCTAGTGCATCTACTTTGGTTTTATGAAAGACATGATCACTTCCAGTGATGCATCTTATTAGCTGAAGCATTGCAAAGTTTTTATCAAAAATCCCTAATTGTTCTTTTTAACAGTCTGTTTGGTCGTGTCCTTATTACTCTTCTTCAACTTTCTAAATAATTAAACATACCAACATAGACATGCATCCTAAATATTCTCTTCCATTCAGTTACTACATTTATCTCCTGTATTTTGCTTTTTGTATCTTAGAAGGCGTCTTCTTTTTTACCAGTTCCAGGGAGACAAAATATAATTTTTGCATAAAGGGAAAGGCAGTAAAAGGCTGGAGGAATTTCTTTGGCACTGTTGGCATTTTGTGGGTCTCCTGCAATGAGTCAAAAGGATAGAAGCAGAAATAATTATGTGCTTGTTCATGTGCAAGTGCACAAGTATTTTTCCATGGTTCAGGTTCAGAGAAGCAGCACTACTCAGGATGTTGGGGCATGTGAGTAAAGCAGATACTTGTGTTTGTTGCATCCATGGATAATCCTCTTAATAAATAGGAATTGCATGGTAGAAATTAACTATTTTCTTTGAATATTGATTAACTATTTCTACTATAAATTTTAGAGATATTCACAAAGGAAATTCTCAAAAATCAGAAAATATTAATGATTCTGAAAACTGTTTCAGTGGCATGAATACAATAACCTCTTGAGTAGCAACATTTCTACCTGAAAACTCTTGAGGATGAATTAATCACCATACAGTAGGAAGAGGATTTATAGTTTGACTATAAGTCTATGCAAGGGTCACTCTTATACCAAGAAGCTGTAGTTGTTCCATTTGCATCAGCCAGTCCTGCCCCACCCCTGTAGCACTTTAATTTCCTGTGATTTCAGTTTAGGAAGTATCTGGGGCGCATTCTAATCTCTCAGATGGGAAACAAGGTTTCTCTCCTGGGTAAGAGATCACAATGCTGAAGAGTGCTAATCTACCTTTGTCAAAGCCTATTCTTGTGTTTTACTCTCCTGTTGGCATTGTGGGGAGGACAAATAATAATGTCTATGGGTTGATCTTCCCAGGGTTTTCAGCATCTAACTACAGCATCTTCTAAGAAGCAGTTTTTTAACCATAGGATCATACTCTTGCCTCCCAAAAGTGGGGGTAAGTTGAGATTACTGGAGCTGGATGACAGAAAACAACAGCGACCCTGGGTAACATTGCATGATTTTCTGCATGGAAATGCCTTTATTCTGGTAGTACTAGATGCAATCACTGTGTTAACGTGGCAACTAGCACACTGTGTAGCCATCTGAACTTGTGTTTTGTATGCCCCTGGCTTACAGTGAAGCATATCTGAAAGGTTGTTAGTTCTGTTTTTCTACTTCCCACCTCATTCTTTGCTAGCTCAGACTAGGTGTGACCTTTTGTGTAGCACATTGCTCCTGCTCCCCAGCAGCAAAAAAAACCAGGCAGCAGGCCAGACTGCTTTCTCTTGCACATTTGTAGATACTATATGCCAGCAACATTCAGCTCCTAAACATGTTTTGGAATTTTTTAAATTGAGAATTTTATAACTCTCCTGTATCTAGATAGTCCATTTTGTTGTTGAAAAGAGAAAAATAGAAGCAGAAGGAGTGGAAAAGTAGGAATGAGCATGAATTAATAAAGATACAAGTTTTTCTGAAGCTAAATGAATTTTCCCAATTTAAATCCCTCAAGGAAACCAGTGCAGTCTTTGGGTTGATCAGATGACTCAGTTTTACAATCATGTCTGATGGAAATGAATAATGAATACGCCAAAGGAATGACCCTTGTTCCTTCTAATGGAAGCTAGTTCAAGCATGAGGAGGCAGTAAAATAAATATGATAAAATTCATCAGTGGTTGGAATATATCTAGTATTGTGAAAAATAGTCTTTTACAATCTCTGTTTCTGATTTTCCATAATGGAATTTCTAAGGATATTTTCTGTAAGGGTTTTTTTTTTTTAATATAAAAGAAATGGTTATTCTGTTCCCCGAATGAGAAAAAAGATCCTGGTATTTCAAAATATAGCACCAAATAGTTGTCAGAAAATATTTCCCAAGTTATTTCTGCCATTAAGGTCAATCTTTGTTGTTGAAGCTAAATGCCATACCTGGTTCTCAAGGACCAAACTAATGGTTCAGCATGAAATCACAGAATTACTTGGGTTGGAAGGGACCTTAAAGACCATCTAGTTCCAAACCCTCCACCATAGGCCGGGAAGTTCTGATTAGACTGCTAAGAGCCCCATCCTGCCTGATCTTGAACACTCCGAGGGATGTGGAATCCTCTCTGCAGCCTCTCTGTTCCAGTTGTGTTCCAGTGCCTCACCACCCTTGTACTGAAGAATTTCTTACAATATCTGCTCTAAAACTTACTCTCTTTCAATTTGAAGTCATTGCCCCATCCTGTAGGCTACTTTTGGGTACTGAAAGGTGCTAAAACATCTCTTTGAAGCCCTCTGTTCTGCAGGCTAAACAGTCCTGGCTGTCTCACCTGCCCATATAGGATAGGTGCTCCATTGCTCTATCAGCTTAGTTGCCTCTTCTGGACTTGCTCCAACAGGTCAGCATCTTTCTTGTGAGGAGGGCCCCAGAACTGGACATGCTGCCCCAGGGGGTCTCACAAGGGCAGTAAAAGCATGACAGCAAAATCAACAGATTACAGAGCAGAAAAATATGTGTGTGCAAAAGGGTGCTTTTTTTTTCTGATCAGAATCTGCCTTTTATTTTGTAAAAATTAAGGGGATACCTTTTCCAAAAAAGATTTTAAAAGTCTATTCAATACAATGTTATTACCCTGGTGAATGCACCCAAAAAATTAATTCTGTTAGGATCTAATCACTTTTATGTTCCATCATGATTTCCTTTGTAAATGGATGCTTCATGTAAGACATGAGTAAATGGCTGAGCATCACACTTTTCATTAGACATTATCTCTTCTGTTATAACTTTTTCCAGTTTTCCTTACTGTTTATTTAGTTGTAAACCTCCATTGACTCATGTAATTTGACATGACAATCAAGAAGTTGCCTTAAGTGCTGACAAAAGTAATCTTTATTGCTTGGTAGCAAGCTGTGTAACTCTCTTTTGAACGTCAAGAGAAACAGTCACTGAAAAAATAATATATATGTAATGCCAAAAATGGAAGATAGCATAGTAACTTCTTATCTTGCTAGTGATGCTTCGGTCTTTTAGCAAAGGAAAAGCTAAGTGGAAAAGTGCTTTTCTATTCTAGACCCTTGCTCTTCTAACAGAGTTTCCATCCAAGCTGGGATGAAAATAGTCAGGCACAGATTTTCTCTCCTGTCTTTTCTCGGTCCTTGTTAGCTGATGGTGTGATTATTAATTTGTGGCTGTTGCCAGCTTTTAGAACTTGTTTCTTACTAATTAGAACATCAGATTTAGCGTGCTGGAAGTCTCAGAACAGCATTTACACTTTTCTGGCAGCTGCCATCACTTACAACAAGGGCTAATCTAGGGAACACTGAGGTACAATATGAGTCAACAGCTCATCACAAAGCTCATTGTTGGATTCCGACTCAGTCTGCAGAGGGGGTTACAAAGGGAACATTCAGCCCTCACTGACCAGTTGGTTTGATGCTTCTTAGTGGTAACTGAATGGGGCTTGCCTGGTTAAAAGGCATGAGCTCCTGCAGAACTGGGTAAACATCCAGCTCCTCAGAGTAAGGGCTTGATGGTCCCCTTTCCTTTCTAGTGCAGAATAGGGATCAATAGCTGCAATGAGTCATAAGATATTTATTTTGGCTGGTTTTGCAAGAACATTTTTGACTTAAAACGTATTTCCTGTCTTAGAAATGTAGAAGAAGAAAAAATGAAGTAAAATGTGAAATAGGAAGTGAGATGAGATGAAATATTCATTTGAAAGGAAAATTAGCCTACAGTAATGAAGATAAAAGTTAGAAGGTTGAGATAAAGATCTTCAAATAAAGATCTTTTATTGAAGACAGATATTCTGTAATTCAATAAATGCAGAAACCGAATAGGTTCTTTAGAACATTAACTAATTTAGAAAAAATATTAATTTATAGGTAATTTTTCTGTCTTGAAGAATTTCTGGTAGGTTGGTTGTAAAATGCCATTTTTCATATATAATTTCATTCTTTAATGTATATGCCTTTTGCAAGCATGTTTCTGTGGGGGAGATGGTTATAGGCTTCAAAGGTTTAGTTTAGGATTTTTTCAGGGTCATCTTTTATAAGCTGACTGTAACAGAATTCTTAATTACTGTACGTTGTTCAGATGTAAAAGGTTTTCTCTCTACAGGTAAACATAAAACCCCCTGTTAAAAGCTATGTGCAAGCTATTTTCTGCAGGTGCTGCATCCCTTTTAAGTTGAGGGAGATGTTTATTAATTTGAAGTCTCATATCTTCACGTACTTTTTGTGTCCACTGGCATTTTTAGCTCGGGTGAAAGGACATATAGGCATGGAAGAACGCATATGGAAAAGAATTTGTTATAAAAATAAGAATTTTTACTTCAGGTAAAGACGTCTGGGTAGTTGCTTGCAATAGGGGAAACAGTGCAGTTATGCTATTCCTGTATTACTTTGTCTAAGTATATTTTAGTCTTTTGCTGTTTGTCTAAACTAGTCAGCATCTGAAAGTTTTGGGGTTTTACATGCTTCTCACTATTTCTTTTTGTGGAAAATATGTGCAGTTTAATTTATACATAGCTTCTTCAATTTTAATGTAGCAATGATTAATACCTCATTCACAGGACTGGATTTATCTTCTGTCTGTCACTGTGTAATTCAGTAATCAGAGAGTTAACTCCTAAGCCTGACTCCTGAAATGTCAAATTTAAGTACTGTAATGGAGGAAAAAATAGGGTGGAAGCTGCTCTTCTTTTATGGATTGGAAATGCTGTGTCACCTTTCAGTGCAGCTTTGAGGCATTTACTCAGAGGGCACAGACCATTGTTAGAAGGCAGGCCTTTTATTTGTTACAGAGTCAGAGTCAGACCCAGAAGAAGAAACCCCATGTCCCTGGTGGCACCAGAGAGTCCTGAAATTCCTTATCTGACTGCTGGCTTTGGGCAGGTCCATAAGCATGCAGTTTTTTGTGCTTGAAGTCCCATGGACACCTGCAGTTCTGGGTGACGATGTCTGTAAATATTTGGTGTTGACAGAGCTGAGTGACTCAGCACAGTTTGCATTCTTGGCTCCTAGTCAGGTCATAAAATAGTTGTCTTTCTGTCTGTTCCTTGACGGCTCAACGAAGCTGGCATTTTTGGGAAATACCAATCATATTTGTGTATGAGTCTGATGGAAAATATGATGGCAGTGGCTTCCTTTGGATCACTTTTTTCCCTGTGCCCTGCATGCAACACAAAAAGTCCAAAACTTAGCATTGTAATTGTTAAGGTATTTATGTCCCTGGTTGAATTTAATACTAAGTGACTTTCTCAGTGTCCAGTAATATTTTGTTTGCAAGGCTAGGGTTGACAGGATTCTGACTTCTGACCTGTGCTTTCAATATCCAATTACACTGTCTCTGACAAACTGTTCAGATTCAGCTAATGGCTGTTTCTGCGAAGGAAAAACATGCTACAGGAGATCTGAGATCTTGTTATTTTTAATGGATTAAATGCACTACTCTGTCTGATTTACAGTTCTTATGGCAGATGGTCATATTATTCCAAGTAAAATGCATGACAAATAGTAATCATTCAAAGATAATATGGAATTTTTTATTGCCTAGGCTAAATTATTTCTCTCAGGCACAAAAAGTTTTATGAAGAGAGTATGTGACTTTGAAACACCCACAAAAAACACTTCTGAATGGAACGGTATTTCCTGAAGAGTGAGAAAAAGCTCTTGTCTGTATCCCCCTCAGCACTCAAGACTAGATGACATGCCTGTAAGAGCAAGCTCATGTGTGCTCTTTCTTCAACTATAGAAATGTTGCTTGTTGAGAACTATAGCTGCAGATGATACACCAGAAAATTTCCTGAGCTTCTTTGTTCACAACAGAGACTTAATCAACCCTTCCAGTGTAAGTGTTTCTGCGTGATGGTTCTGTTATGTGACCACCTGCCATCTGGTGATGGGATTTTAATGGCTTTGAACAATGTTGTAGTCATCAAAACTCTCAAAGAATATGACAACTATCGAGAGGCAGTATTCTTCAGTGTTTCACTTAGTAAAGAAAAGAGTGATTTAGGACTCCTTGTGTGGGAGTTTTAAAGTATGCACAGAACCATGTAATTCTCAGGAAGGATTGTCTGTGCATAAGTTGGGGACAGTATAAGGAATGCTGCAAGCCCACATTATCACCTTCTGCCTGCATTTTGCTGTCTCTCTGAAGAATACATAAGCACAGATTTATTCAGGAAGGCTTAGTTTGGGCATCCACCCATGTTTAATCCTTTAAATGCAGAAAAGGCAAGCGGCAACAAGACATCTTTATTTCATATATTTTGTATCAAGGGGTAAAATGACATGCTAATTAAAAGGGTTTTTCCTGAGTTTCAGGGTGAACAGTTACTCATGGATTTGCTAACAGGGTACCTGTTTCTGAGGGTTTAACCCATGGACAGCAGCCCAGAAGCACAAACACATGCTTTTGTCTTAGCCATATTCTGCCCAGTGTGACTGGAGAGAGGCTGTGCTTGAGCGACAGGTAACAAGCAGCCAGGTGAGAGAACAGAGGAGAAGGGGGAAGGGAGACCTTCCTAGGAAGACACAAGGAAGGAGATGCTAGAGTGACCATGTCTGGCAGCCTCCTGCTGTGCACAAGGGTGCCACAAGACAGGCTGAGGTCAGTACATATTAAACACAGTAGTGAGCACAGATGCTGGCACATCCTTGGCTGAGCAAAACAGCTGTTTGAAGTTTGATGGCACAGCTGTGCCCTTTAGGTTAAATGGGAGATTATCCTTGTTCCCTCTGAAAAACTGAGTATGATCCTAAACTAAAAAGAGAAATAAAATCTGCAGGTTCAGACTTAAGTGCCAGAATTGAAGAGAGGTGTGATGTAATGAATGGCATGAAGTACTGCATTCTTTTTTTGTGTGGAATTTGTTTTCTCAGCAGGACAGCGACTTTTTAAGGTTTTTCTGAGAGGTTTTTGGTGGTGTTCTTTTCATGTAGGATAAACTAGCATCATACAAAGTTAGTAAATGATTACTTTTTCAGTGCTTGATTGTGATTTCTATAGCACCTAATATTTTACCTGTTTTGCAATTCTTAAGCCATCACAATCTTGCCAAGCTCAGGGATCTTAACATTTGCTTTTCCTTAGCTGAGTTTGCACACATGGAAAAAAATACTGGGAGTCTGGGCACAGCAAAGCCACAGCTTCAGGGGACTCCTCCTGCAAACTAGATTTGGGCAGGGAGATCTGGCTCAGGGTATGCTTCTTACATCCTCATCTTTGCCAGATATAGTCAGTAGTTAAACTGGTGTTTCAGTCCACACCTCCGTCAGGGTAGGGGCCTGTACTTAGGTCAGAACTGGGGCTGTCTGTCTGCTCTTTGATCCCACCTGTTGACTTTCCAGACCAGAACTGTCTTAGTCATGTTCTCTGCTAGACATAACCTACAGTAGCACAGCAGCTATGATTAGCCTGCTCACAATTTGTGGCTGAGGTGACAGACTTTATGCAGTTTAGCTAATGTGATTAGTTTTGACATGGAAATGTAACCTAGGAGCCAAGAATACATGTTCCTGACACAAACAGGTCAGTACACAACACGTTATGGTCTATATCAGACCATTGCAGATGATATGTTTTTGCTGAACAGCTGCACCTGAAGCTTAGATGAAACATTTGAAATTCAGTAAATTGAAATGTTTTTAATGTTTTAAACATTTCTTTTAGTGTTTTTATTTAAATGTAAAATAATTTTATAGATCATAGTTTTATAGAAAAATCCTGCATGAGTATATGGAAACAGTTTATAAAGTACTTGAAAAACAGGAGTTTCCATGTGAATATTTAGTCAGACCTGCTTATTCTTGTGCAAAATTTGTTTGGGTTAGCTGGCTTTGCCTGACTGTTTTTTCTGCAGTTTTCCTGACCAGCCTGGTTGAAGCATGAGATACAGCAGCAGCATTGAAAACATGTTCAGCATACAGGACTGAAACATGATAAAGAGAATATCTTTTCTGAACTAGCCTTTTCTATTCTTCTGTCAGTGGTTGTTTTAAACCAAAATGTACCTGACTATAATTAGCCCATATTTTAGAGTTTGCTGTATGAAGAGGTCATTCATTTACCCACCCACATAGCAGAAATTTTACCCAGCCTGTACTTGAAGGCTATATTCAGTTTCCTACTGGAAAGCATAGCTGAGAGAGGAGGCTGAGAGAGGCAGGGTCCTGCAGCCCCCCCACCGCAGTCAGGGCAAGCGATGCTGTTCTGCAGTGCCCCGGGTCTTCTCATCATTTTAGAGGACACAGGTCTCATTTGAGATTTGATTTTTTAAAAAAAATGCAAAACCATCTGAACAGCAGAAAATAGAAGTTAGGTGTTTTGAACATGTGATTCACTTCAGGGAAGCCAGTGCACCTCTGTGTTGCTGGCAAGGCTGCTGAAGAGGGACATCAAGCCTGTAATCACAGGCTGAGGCAGAGCACAGGCTGTGTCCCCTCCCACGGCCCTGTCACCTCATCCCCATGCCTGGGTGGTAGCTCTGGGGACTGGTAGCTGAGGTGTCCTTGGGGTGCAAGCTGGCTTCTCAGATGCTGCACAGGGTCAGTTACTGGGGTATATGGCATACGGCACTTGCATGAAAACCTCCACCTTCTATATACCTTTGTTGCTTTTGTCTATTATGTTAAAACCTGTGCATGCTAAGGGCAAAATTTTGCAGGGTTGACTATGAGGTAACAGGCACTTTATTTTTATTTGTGGCTGTCTAACCTTACACCTTGCATAGTAATGTAATGAACAGAGGTGTGTGGGTGTGTGTGTGTGTGTGTGTGGGTGTGTGTGTGTGTACATGAAGTTTCTCAAAATTATCAGCACAAATACATAGGTGAGACTAATTTACAGTGCAGATTTCAGGCAAATCCTTAGAAAGTGGGAAATTGGTTTTTCTAAGCTTTGTGAAGAACTCACAGAGTTTCGGTAATGCAAGCTGGAAAACACTGAAGATTGGAAAAGCACAGTTAAGCAAGCTGAATATAAATAGTGTTGTTTGTGGGATGTCAGTGCTTTCCTTGAGCTGCTCATTCCATGCTTATAGACAGTCATTATAGCAAGCAGCCTGTGTGATAGGCTGGATCTGAGAGCTTTGCTAACCATTACTGCCCATTTAAGATTTTTGAGTTATAGCTTGGTGACTGTTTCAGTCACCCTTGAACTTTTTTTCTTT
>VWZP01009084.1:119486-132041 GCA_013396995.1 Dicaeum eximium | reverse complement strand
TCTTTTTTTTTTTTTTTAAATAAAATTCCTCCCAGCTCTATGAGTTTTCTAAACTAACTTTATTAGCATTTGCTATGAGCTCTTTTCTATGTATGCCTTTAGGTCTGGACTAATCTATTAAGATTACTTTGAAGATCTGCAGTTATCTTAAGTTGCTATCCTTTAATCAATGGACTGCTATGACTTTGATTTCCACTGGCATTTTTCTTTAACCTTTAGAAAATCCTGTATCTGAGTTTGGGGACTCTTCTGAATTAACATTGAAGTAGGTAATTATTTAATTATCTAGACATTTACATCCTAACGGTTTGATCTTCAAATTACTGTTGTAATACATTTGAGGTTCTAATGTTTAACATATGGGTCTTTTGATCTTTGAATACATAAAAATTACAGCTTATTTGAATCTCACAGGTAGAGTTTTCCAGCTCATATACAGGAGATGAATTGTGTCCTGAGTGTGCCCATGGTTTGTAGAGGATCGTGTTTAGGTGTGCTGACTAGGGACCCTTACTTCACCGAGTCATGTTGTACTGATTCCAGCTGTAAGCTGTTTGCCATAAAGGATAGGTGCTACTCAGCAGCAGTCAGCTGCAGATTCAATATCTCTTTGCTTCTCATGGTGTGATTCACAATTTATTATTGTAACATGTGAAAGCTACCTAGATCAAGCCTCTAATAGCACAATTTTAGCCACACTCATAAAGCAGTCGGGACCGAAATATTGCTTTATATGAGGACTGTGGTGTAGAAAATGCGACTTTAAACCTTGCAGTCAGTTCTGAGCACTGTCACTGCTGGACTTCAACTGCAGTCACTTTTCACTTTTTCAGGGCTTGCAGGTGGCATCTGTGTTTGATGAGGGAAAACCAAGGCTAAGAAAGATGAAAAAGTGGAGGGTTTTATACTTTCAGATTGTATGCTTGAGTAAAATTTTTTTTAAAACCCCAAAAAATAAAACCAAACCAACCAAAAAATCCAAAACAACACAAAACCAACCCACAAACACAAGCCAAACAAAATCCCCACTATTACTAAATGTAGGTTTACAGCTGTGCCTCATCACATTCCCTTATGCTGAAACACAACAAGGGACGTGCACTCCAGTCTCACGCATCATTTTAAAGTTGTGTCAGAGCGAATAGACATGGACATATTTACCGTACAAATCATAGTTTGCCAATCAAATGCCATTTTATTGCCTACAGAAGGTTTTCTTTGTCTAAGGGAGCTACTGATCTGTCAGCCTTCCCTCTGTGCCTGGGAATATCATGGAACAGATCCTCCTAGAAGCTGTGCTACGGTACAGGGAGGTGGTTTGGGACAGCCAGCACAGCTGCAGCAAGGGCAGGTCCTGCCAGATCAACCCAGTGGCCTTCTAGGGTGGGATGACTGCGTCGGTGGGCGAGGGAAGGCCTACAGATGTCATTATTTGGACTTCTATAAACCCTTTGACATGGTCCCCCACAACATCCTTATCCCTTCAAACAGAGAGAGAGAGATTTCATGAGTGGCCTGTTAGGTGGATAAGAAAGTGGTTGGTCAGTAGCATGCAAAGGGTTGTGGTCAATGGCTCAGAGTCCCAATGGACATCAGGGAGAAGTGGTGTCCCTCAGGGGTCTGTACTCCAACCAGAGTTATTTAATATTTTCATTTATCACANCTCTGCTCTGCTCTGCTCTGCTCTGCTCTGCTCTGCTCTGCTCTGCTCTGCTGAGACCCCACCTGCAGTGCTGCATCAGCTCTGGGGCTCAGCACAGGAAGGACATGCAAGTCCAGAGAAGGGGCACCCAGAATATTGGAGGGATCGGAGTACCTCTCCTATGAGGAAAGGCTGAGGAAGTTCAGACTGTTCAGCCTGGAAAAGGGAAGGCTTTGAGATGACTTGATTGCTGCCTTCTAGTACCTGAAGAGAGCCTAAAGGAGACCTGGAGAGAGATTTTTACAGTGGCATGTAGTGACAGAACAAGGAGGAATAGCTTCAAACTGAGAGTAAGTTTAATTAGATATTAGGAAGAAATTCTTTACTGTGAGGGTGGTGAGGCACTGGAACTGGGAGCCCAGAGAATTTGTGGATGCTCCATCCCTGGAAGTGTTCAAGGCCTGGTTGGATGGGGCTCTGAGTAACCTGATCCAGTGGAATGGGGAGGATTGGAACTAGATGGTCTTTAATGTATGATCTTTGATGTCTCTACCAAGCATCTGAGTTTTAATTTCGAAAACTCTTTCTTAGAAACAAAAGAAAAATTCACTGAAAATGTATGGAGTCCTAAAACAGGCTAGTAATTGAAACTGTATGAGTATGCTTTGACACTAAGTGAAAATAGAGAACTTGACTCATGTACTTGGTCGCTCTGGATTTAGTCAGACATTAGATGTTGAGGTAGGAAAATGGCATGAATAATGTGCTAGCAGACTAGACAGAGAAGGAGGCAGTAGAGGTTATCACCAGAAATATGTAAATACAGTTGAGATGAGACTTCAGGAAAATACAGTGAGTAGCTCTATGGATGATGTCCAGTCAGGCTGCATGATTCAAGCAATTCCTCCCTCCCCAAATTCCTTCATCAGTGAGTCAGTCTGTATAAACAAGGACTACAGCCAGACAACTGAAGAAATAATTTTGATTCTTTCAACTGAGCAAAGACATGTCCATGACATCATTCTTGTTCTCAAATATCTGTTCTATTATTATAGGCTCAGCTTCATCCTAAAGAGCAATTGCTTGTGCTGGTTTTAGTTTATATCTGACCTCAGTACTACTTATGAGAGGACACTTGTGAGTGCATNTTTTTATTTTTATTTTGGTTGGTATTAGTAAGAACAAAAATAAGGGCTTGTACTTAGGCAGTAGTAATGAACCATGTAGGAGCCTAGTAACATTGGCCAAGTAACAGATTTGTCAGGGAAAAAGAAAGATACAATAATGGTCTTCAAGCTGAGTATCATTAAATTATTTTGTTGTGCTGCAAATGAGACTTTGAAGACACAGGGATTTGTAGGTGGTTCTACTGTCTGTATAACATGGGATACCATCCTTAGCTAATTCTTTGTCCAGTGATTATCTCTCCAGTTAAACACTGCAGTTCAAGTAGACATGAACCAGTTGAAAAGCCTCACTCCTGGAGTCCAGGGAGACCATTGTGAATGATCAACAAAGCCTAGACAATACGCAAGGGCGGTGTTAGCTTTAGCTAAGGAGCAGTGTAATGAAGAACAGTTCTTGTTCAGTCCCTCACAAATACAGAGCAGCCTTTCCAGGCCAACCCTGGCAGAAAAAATCTAATGTGCTACTCATTATAATGATACAGAACTTGAACACAGCCTGAAAGAAAATGCATGTCATCTTGCAAAGGTTTGAATTTTTCACTGCAAGAACAAATGCAAAATTGAGATGCTTCTGGAAGTGGTCTGTAATCAATATGCTAGCCTTTTTTAAAAATTAATGCTCTAATAAACATTCTTAGTTCGTTATATATGTGGCTTGTATTAAAATTCAGAGTAGTCTTACCCCATGCTGCTAGAGGCAGAACAAATTATGAGAAAGTGCATTTTTGAATGTCATGTTCTTTTCTGTGAGTAAATACAATAGTTCTGCCACAAAACAAAGGAATTAAAGTGTGCTATTCTGTAAAGTAAGAACTCACACGACAAAAATTCAGAATAACTTAGAAAAACCCCCAACATAGACCAAACCAGTTATATTGTAGTTGAAATAAAAATTCACTTTCTTACATGAGCCTAGTATTACTGATTTAGAAAGCAGGGTACTGCAAAAAAGCGGAAATGTTTAAATGCTGATCCTTAATGGATAAAATGGAAAGCTGTTCTCACACATGGTATTTTGAGAATGACTAAATGTGGAGTCTGTTCTTATTCCTGGGCTGATTTGGCTAATCACAGTGTCCAAATGTAGGATGTTTGTGCCAAAGTTAGACCTGTATCACTGACTTTTTCCATCCATGAAGACAGTACTCCATTCATGTGGACTGTTTGCACCCTAAGTTGGGTTTATATTGACCCTCTTTTTCCACAAATGCTTCATAAATATGCCAAAAAATAAAACTGTAGTGTTTCTCTTTCACTCTGTCTCAGTTATAGTCAGAATTATGTTAAAACAAAAACCCATCCATGATGTGTCCTATCCTACTAATGACCCAGGAAATACACTGGAAGCCTATGAAGGTTTTTTTTTTTGCTGAGCATGACTGCAGAAGCTGGTTGTATTTGTCCTCTCATGGAGTCTAAGTATCCTGACCAAAGAGTAAAAATGCTCTTTTTTCCAAGAACCCAGTATTGACACACAACACTAACATATAACAATAACATGTATTTTTATATCAAGTTTATCCAAAACACCCTGAGAAGTTATTTTGAAGAATGTACAGTGAGAACATTACTGTGATTTGATAAGGTATGCATGATATGTTACTTCTCTGTCTGTTGTGTACTTTGGACAGCACGGTGTAAATAAACGTGTTACTTTCAAGTGCAGTATATTAGGAAGAAAAGCTGCAACTAAGCAAGCAACTTTTAAAACTATGACAATCACAACAAGGACCATGAGTTTTATGGCAGGCATACCACTAAAAGTACCAATTTTGTCTGTTCAGGAGCATGGGAGCTCTTTCTGAACAGTATTTTAAAGGATTTTAGCTCTCTATAAGGAGAATCTGTGTAACAAGATGCTCACAAGCAGAGCACATAAAAGAATTAATCCTGTAACTTCTCAGGTATTTATTTAGAGAAGCTGTTGGTTCTTTTTCCATTCCAAGAAACAACTTAGAGGGACATTGTTTAGTTGTAGTGCAAAGAAAAAGAAAGAATTTTAAGGATTAAAACCTCATTTGTTCAGCTCTAAAATTATTTGCATCTAGACCTTAGTCAGATCCTTTGAGTCCTGGAACTGGTAATGTTTACTTTCTTGAGAAGGTTCTAGTTTATGACTGTTAAAGTTGTGGCTGTTTCTTACTCATGAACATGGTTCTGCTAATGGCATAAGAGCCTATATCAATTCTTAAGAAACTTGAGGATAATTTAGCCTTAATTGTAGTAGGTTTGTTTATTTGTGTTTTTAAACTTTATAAATATGCCAAGAAATCTGACTGAGAAATTGGAAGTCAGATGTTTCTATTGTCTTGATTATTCTATCATCTTAAATTCCTGTTTCTCTGATATTTTAAAGATTTGTGGATGTGTTCCCAAGGAGTACTGTTAAACACCAGGTCCCACTCAAAAACTGTAGGCAGCATATCTGGTTGTGTGTATCTGTGAAGTATTCACAGATGTGATACGAATGCTTCCCAGGGCTTGGAACTTAGAAATGTGGTATCAGAGGGCTGCAGGGTCTCCAGGTAAGTATTCCCTGGATTTTCCACCTCCGTGTTGACCACTGGCAATAAACCATGGCTCAGGCAAGGTTGTCTTTGCCTCAGTTTTGCCATCTAAACCCATCTCTGCAGTAGACACACACCATCACTTTGGGGACACAAAGCTGGGTAATGGGTTTTCTCCAAATTCAATTTAGAAAACAATTTAAACAAATCTAGTTCAGTAAGCAGTTGCTTTCAAATATTCAAGCTGATAGAAGCATCTGCTGGAACCACTAAAAAAAGGAACCTTTTTCATTTTCCCTGGGTTTTCTCTGCTCTGCCCATAAATCAAAAGATTGCACCATTCTTCCCTTTTTTACTTACATTATTGCTCCTTTGCATTCCTTGATTTTCTTTCTCTTTAGCTTGTCTCCTCACTGAAGCATTTCCATTAACTGAAAAGCATAACATTGACATCTTTGCAACAGTGGTATTTTTTATTAGATATGCTACACACTTTTCTTTATTGTTTATTTTCTTTATGGCTAGTGCTTGCAGGGGTGGTTAGTTGCCCTTCTCTTACAGAACTGAGTACAATGCCAACCCATGTTTTACTGAGCCAGTGGGGAGTATATGCAGAAACATGATGAACTTGCTTCAACTGTATAGTGAGAACCTCTCTGATGGCTGAGCTAGGAAGCTGGCGAGAGTCCATGGGGCAATCACACAGTACTCATTGAAATGCACTGTCACTACTATGGTATTTAATTAGCTGAGTTGTTGGAAACCAGCTACAGGGAAGTGAGAATAAAATTCTGAAAGAAAGAAAGCAAGAAAAAAGAGAACAAAAGAGCCAGACAGTCTGTACTGATTCAGACAGGAGATAGGGTCAGTAGTACTTTTTCCATGAGCCCATTTTCAATAGCCTTGATTAGAGAACTTGAATATTTCTTACTGAACTGGTGCACACACACTTCACAGTCTTTTACAGAACCCTTCTATTTATTGATATCAAGTACAAATCTTGTTATGATTTTGGGTCTAAATAATACTGTCATTCTCTCCTGTTAAAGCAGTGACTCTCATTTTTCACTGTTAGCTGACCTGAGAGTTAAACTGACGTTAAATAAGATGTTCTCATGAATTTCCCTAAGCTTACATGCATAATATATGCAGAAGTCAAAAATGTATTTTGCTGGAAGCATCTTTTTACAAAATTTAAACATTTAGCTTGCAAGATTATATTCTTCAATATAACTTGAATAAAATTTGTGTTGTGATGTTGAATAGGCTAGGCTGATTTCAGTTTAGCTCCATCCCAGATTCTTTGTATCTATGAAGCTCCTACAAGATCCTGAATACTCCAAAAGACCCACCTAATGGATGAGGGAAATGCTGTGGATGTTATCTACTTGGACTTCAGCAAAGCCTTTGACACCATCTCCCATGGCATTCTCCTGGGAAACCTGGCAGCCCATGGCTTGGGCAATGTGCAGTCTGAGGTTATAGTCAATAGCAGGGCTCCCCAGGGCTCAGTGTTGTGGCCTGTTTATTCTGTTTAGCATGTTTCTTGATGATCTGGATGAGGGGATTGAGTGTATTCTCAGTATGCTCACTGACAACACTAAATTGAATGGGATTTCTGATCTGCTGGAGGGCAGGAAGGCTCTGCAGAGGGATCTGGGCAGGCTGGATCATGGGCTGAGGCCAATGGTGTGAGGTTCAACAAGGCCCAGGGCTGGGTCCTGCCCTTGGGTCACAACAGCCCCAGGCAGTGCCACAGGCTGGGGCAGAGGGGCTGCAAAGCTGCCACAGGAAAAGGAGCTGGGGGTGCTGGTGACAGTGACTGAACATGAGCCAGCAGTGCCCAGGTGGCCAAGCAGGCCAATGGCATCCTGGCCTGTACCAGCAATAGTGTGGCCAGCAGGAGCACGGCAGGGATTGTCCCCCTGTACTCGGCACTGGTGAGGCCACACCTCAAATCCTGTGCTCAGTTCTGGGCCCCTCACTGCAAGAAAGACACTGAGGTGCCGGAGCATGACCAGAGAAGGGCAACAGAGCTGCGAAGGGTCTAGAGAGTTTGTATGTATTTCAGATTACTTGCTGGTTGTGAATGCGACTCCGAATTTCTTAGGTTTTAGTCCATGTTTTGTGAATTAACATTTTTTATTATTTTGAGCTTTCAATTTGTCTCTTTTTTTTTTACTTTTGACTAATGATAATTACCTAAGAACTTGCATCTTCAACTCTGTGATTTTGTGTAATTAGTGTCCAAGAAACAGGAAAACTTCATTGTGAGAGTATTTTTGACCATTTCAAAGATGACAGCTGTTAGTATGAATTTACCAAGGTTTCTATTCCTTAGGTTTAACTGGGTTTGAATGAAACACAGCAGTAGGCCATGATTTCTGAGAGAAGAAGGAAAATTTCTCTAAGTGAAACAGTGAAATAACTGAATATAGGGCTCACAGGAAAGATCAGGGTTATTATCAAGTCTGTTCTTTTTCCTTACTCTCCGAAAGCTGAACTGTTCACAAAAGCATCCTTTACTGCCAGTACCCAGACAGCCACATCACAGTATTGAGCCAGATTGAAGCAGACAGAGGTGAGTCAAAGATATCCTGATGCTGTGCACAATTTTTCCCTGCCAAAGGTGTGGTGGTTGTGGTAAGCTGTTTGAATTCCTGATTTCCATAGCTGCAAAAAAAGAACGCTAAAAGTCCACAAAAAGCTATGGGCTTTTTTGTTTCCTAGGTCTGCTAAGCTTCCACAAACTTTCTTGAGATGTATGCACAAGATGTGAAGTCTTCAAAGATGCCAAGCATGTACTCACTTATGTGGAAAATACAATGCATGCATATAAGGAAGATGCTTATTCCTAAAAATATATTGTTGACATGGCTGCAAGCACCCTGTCTAGCCTTGGAGGAGGTTTCCTACCTCCATGGTCAGCTTTTTCTGCAATGGGTGGGAGAGTGATGCTTTCAGTCTCCTTCTGCTCTAGTTTATTATCAGTCTCCCTCATTATCAGATCATGTGTTACTTGTCCCCTCTTGTTCCTGGGCATCTATCTTCTCTTTGCCCTTTGAAAACTGGGAGGGTTCATCTCAATTTCTTCTGTCATGAGAAATGAAGTGGTGAGGTAATTTAAGAAACTCTGTATGAAGTGCGATGAAACAATTTTAAATATGTTTTACTAGCAGAAATACATTTTTGAACAGTTACTCTCAACATATCCAAGATTACAAATAACATTTGTTGCATTTTTAGCAAAAAAAATTAAACACATGTCCATGCTTTTCTTGCAATCAGCCAAAAGAATTTTTAAAATCGAAATTAAAATCTACAGGCTTTTATTTAAGCTAACCAGTGGCCTCAGAAATAAGCATATCATGGGTTTTGACAGTGTTTTTGTATTGGTTTTAAGAGAAGCTTCCTTCATCTTTGCTTTAATTTTCAAAAAAATACATCAACACTCTTTACAACTGGGAATTTTGGTAGACATTGATCACTGCTTGCAGAAAAAAGGCAACCAAGTTTATTTAAATAAACCTGAAATCCTACCATAGGCTGTGCCAGCATGGATGAAAAGAAAAAAGAAAATAAATAAAATGTTGCCTCCAAAGCAGTTTAAAAAGAGGACTACATTCTGTGTTGGTATAAACTGTATTCATACCATACTGTTACTGTCCATGTTTTGTGAGACTTTTGAGAGTAATCTGGAGAGGAGGCCTTTTTCTGTGCTAAGTGTTGCACTTGGTACTGCTGCATTGAGTCTAAAAGGAGAGTAGGACGTTTTAATATCTGCTCAAGGCTCCGGCTGGCTGTACCTGTCACTCAAAGTATTGGCTATAAATTATTGTACCCATGCTTCATGTTTAAATAACTTACTTCACATGGAATATTTTGCAGCAACTAATAGGAATGCCATTTGCTGCTTTTCTCCAGCAGTGCCGCATAACTGTAATGAGAGATTTCTCAGTTCATTTTTAAAGAAATTGTGCTTTTCTAGTGACTGCCCAGCCAAATCAGGCTGAAAAGTGAGAGAGATTTTACAAAACTCATCCACCCGTTAATAACTGGCGCATGCACAGCCATAATCCTTGGAAGAAACTGTTTTCACAAACTGTGCATCTGTAGGAGGACATAAAGACAGTGGTGGACAAGGAAAACCCAGAGTATTATTTGGAGGGACAAGACTACATGTCTTCCATCATCGGCACTAACTTGTGGAGTTTTAGCCCCGTTTTGTCTGCCAAGTGCTGTATCTTTTTTCCATTTAGAGTAATTTTTAATAGCTGAAATATACCTGATCAAGAGTTTCTAATAATTTCCTGTCAGTTAGACCTTGCTTCAAGTAAATACCCCATTGCTTTCTCATTAGAGGGAGAAAACAGTGATTTGTAATCCAGCTCTGTGATATAGATAGCTGTAATTAGAAAATTCTTATGAGTCTTTGTTCTCAAAGAAGAACAAGACAAATACATAAGACAAAATACATTGTGTTGTTTGTAACACAATGTAATTTGAGGAAAATAAGACGTGTAAGTTATTATAACCCTGTTTTTGGAAAGTTAATATAGCTTATTTTAGTAATAATTTTCCAGTTGTTATTTGACATTGAAAAGATTGGAAAACTATACACTTAATTTTTCAAGTAAAGAGACTGCAATTAATTTACCCTAGGCAAGATGAAATTGTTTTAGTAAATTAGATTATTTTGTTATTTATGTCCTTGGGGTTTATTATGTCAGACATATAAAAGTCCCATAAACTGAGATTCCAAGAACTCATTCACCTGCAATCTGCACTCTAGCTTTTCATATTCTAAAAAAAAAAGAAAAATCTGGTTATTTGTAGCCTTATAAAAATCTTGTCCTAAATTCTCTGTGAATTGCTTTAAATTTTATTTTCCTTTACAGGTAGATAAAATACATGCCAGGAAGTCCAAACTGATTCAAATTTATTTGTTTCTCTTTCTCCATTTCTTCCAAAGGAATCTCCTTTGGGATCTTCTTCACTTGTTTATTTCTGCTCTTAGTGCCAGAGAGCTGCTTGTGTTTAATGTCTTACTGGAAAACAAAATTATGAATGTTTTCAAGGTACATTAACAGCACTCTCTTTGCATATACTGTAGAAGAAAATCAAAATTAAAGTTGACTTGCTGGCTGCTAAAGAAAGCAAGAGAGCGAAATGCTGTTTATCAAACACGAAAACCTCTGGTAAAAGCATAGAATTTCAGCATGTAGTGGCATTTTGATAAATCTTAATCATGTTGACTGCTACCAAAAAACTTTTAAAATTAAATTGGAAATTAATGCAATTGAAGTGGAAAATAATAATGAGGTGTGGATTCTGTGAGACACAAGTGGAAACCCAGTTAATATTAGTACATTGATTTCTGTTTATACAGCTTATAAGTGTGTTAGTCTACCTCATACACTGGAAGGGAGGGGTGCTGGAACAGCAGAGATCAGTGGGCACCGTGGCTGTTGGACTGGATATGGAGACTGGGGATGAATCCTAATCCTACAGGAGTAACAGGCAGTGCTCCTCCACTGTGGCCTGAATATCAAACTTGTCACTACTTCCACTGCTGGAGAAATTACATTGTGAAACTGGGACGTCCAGTAAGCAGAAATATTCAAAGGACTCCTAAATTGGACTTCAGCACTCTTGGTTTTGACCAGCTTTAAATGCTGAAGACCTCCTTTTCAGAACTCTATAATGCATGTGCCTCTTGTCAAGAGCTGAGAATTTACAGATGGCAGGCACCAACTAATTTGTTTGCATACACTACCTGTATGACTCAATGTTGATTTTTTTTGTTGTTGTTTTGGTTTGGGTTTTTTTGATTTTGTTTTGTTTTGATAGTAAAGCACAGGACACAACCAAGCCAATAATTAGCCAAAAATTTAACTGAGCTTTGACATGAAACATTGTTAAATCATGCAAACTTGCATGCAGATTTAACCAGCAGATACAACACAAAAACCTAGAGCCATCACTGTCTGTGGGTAGGTAGGAGGTCTAGAGAAGAGGGTGATTGCAATCATTTCACTGCCTTGCTGATGCCAAGGTCCAGCTTTGAGTGAGTTAGAATTTCTCTGCTGACTTTTTTAAAAATTACTTTTTAGAAGTTCTTTTGTATTTGGATGAGTGAAAACTTAGTAACTTACACTGAAACCTGAGGATGAATCTTAGAGTTTCCCTGGAAGGAAAATTTGCAGATTTCTTATCCTCCCTCACTTTTTCTCCTTTTCTTTGTAATCATCTGTAGAAAGATACCTGATATTCTCAGATGCCTGTGGATGAAGCTGTAAATTCACACCCACCAAAAAGTTGATTAAAAGCTCTTCTGACCTTGTCATTTGCTTGAGAAGGCTCCACTTAGGTTCTATAAGCATATAAATTATTGGAAAACATAAGTTTTCCAATAAGTGACTACAAAGTACTGAGGAACCAATTTGTATTCCTTTGTAATGCAAATATTAACAATTTGAAAAAATCCAGACTACTCAGGCACAACTATAGATACTGTGTTTTTCGGACAGTGGAATGGCACAATACACAGCTTTTCCCAGTAGCCGGTGTCTGCTGGAATTTATCCTTCCTGTATTTTGCTGGCTTTGAAAGTTCCATAGTAGCATAGGTTTCCCCTAGGCATGTGCATATTTGTTAAGGCTTCTTGCTTAAATACTAATGATCAAAACTAGCCTACCTGACTTTATGGATGAAGGAACCCTGCAACATCATCACTTCCATCAGAGGTGTTGGTGGAGCTATTAGGAAACCATTTGACAGCACTGTGCAGTTTTGTTTGAGTCAGCTTTAGCTGGCACCAGAACACATCAGCTGCCTTATCTTACTGATTTGCTCCATATACGTCAGTCAAGTGAGAACAATGTTAAAAACACCATGTTAAATTAACTAGCAAAGTATGTTTGTGATTCAAAGGTCTAGTCAGTTCGTTTTGTAGTCATAGAATGCTTTGTGTTGGAAGGGGTCTTGAAGATCATCTAGTTTCAGGCTCCCTGCCATAAACAGGGAGATAATGCCATAAACTGGATGAGGTTGCTTAAAACCGTATCACATCTGGCCTTGAACACTTCCAGGAAAGTGCAAACAAAACTTCTCTGGACAGCTCTGTTCCAGTGCCTGACCACCCTCACATCAAAGGATTTCTCCTAACACCTAATCTAAACCTACCCACTTTCAGTTTAAAGCCATTTTTGCTTGTCCT
>VWZP01009084.1:75019-119479 GCA_013396995.1 Dicaeum eximium | reverse complement strand
TAAAGCCATTTTTGCTTGTCCTATTACAATATGTCCTGGAGCTGTGAGCAGCATAATGACAATTTTTTCACCAAGATCTTTAACCATTTTTCAATGCAGGTCACTACTAAATGATTGACAATCTAAAAAATGCAGGTCTAGTTCTTCTTCTATAGCTAAGAATAGATTGCCTTGTAAGCACACTGGTTTTTTCTTATTCACAGAACAGGTCGTTCCTGTAGCACATTCCAGCCTCAGATGTACTTTTTAATTAGGAATATTAGATAATTTTCCTTAGGTTTGATTGTTGATGTTGCTGCAATTGTGTAGGTATTTATATGTAATTGAAATGAATGCAAAATGCCACTTCTTCTACAGGTGCTTTTTTTATCTTATTCACATTAGTTTCTCACTTGTGAAATTCTCTGCATAAAAGAGACCAGTAATGTCTCACAGTCTTAACTTATTTTCACATACTGATCCTAACCTTTTTCACTGAGCCCATTACTCTAAATCTTTTTTATATGCTGGTTGGGTACACAAGCTGTGTTTTATTATTTAAAATTATTCATGTTGTATGAACAGCACAAATATTTATGAATGCACTAAAAGTGTGTTTTCTCTGGATAGTCATGCATGTCAGTTTGAAAATAGTTTTTTATAAAACTGTGCTGAAATATGAAGATTTGCAGAATGCTCAGACTGAATAGATATCTATTTTAAACTTGGCTAGAAGCAATACTTGGAAACCTAACTCCCAGTCTTTACATGTAGCTGTACTGTGCTGTCTTTCACAACTTTGCCATCTTAATCACCTTCTGTCCATTCCAAGATTTATAAAGCATGATTTCTGATAGAAGCCAGATCCATATACCAGTTAAGGGGATAGTTTTGTAGGAATCTCTAACACTGAAAAGTGTGCTTTATTCCCATGAACCAAAAACAAGAGTGTTTCTACAGTGCAGAAAATCAGTTAGGTATAGCAACCTTACCTTGACTTTTAACCTGCTAAGTCCAGTACTGGGATGAATGACTACTCTGAAAAGCTACTACCAAAATGCAGTTTCTTTATCACTGCTGTACTTCTCCCACTGTGCCTTCAGGAGTCAAGGGTCACAGATTTCTGGTTGAAATTATGAGTAATCTGTACAACTCTCATTCTTTCCTGTTGGTTCCTAGAACAGTTACATATTCTGAGCACATTAAAGGGATTATGAGAAGATGACAGAGAATTATTTACATGTGGATGGATTATCGTGTACCTTTGTAAATGGTACATTTATTCCTTTTCTTTCTGACATCTATTGTCATTCCCCGACACCTGTTGGTGATAGAAGGTACATTACACTTAGTATGGTAAGAATTTGGAGGGCATATTTCTTAGTTTTTCAGAAAATAAGAGCTATATAATAATGGGTTTCTTTTCCTATTCCTTTTGATGGAAATCCTTAAAAAAACAAACACACAAACAAACAGCCAAAAAAAAAAAGAAAAAAGCTTTCCTGATGTAAACTAGGACTACTGTGTTTGGATAGTTACTTGGCCCATTCAACTCTTTGACTCTGTAAAATTTTGAGGTATAACCCATGAGAGCAAGAGTTCATCTGGCTGTGTGCAAATGCTAAGTCTTAAGGTAAATGAAAAGAAAAACATTTTTTTCCCTTCCTCTGTATATACCAACTCTTAACATCAATGCTGTTCCATGAAATAAAAACATCAAAAATAGTGTAATTTGTTTTCCGTGAGGAGTACCTCACTCTAGAAGTGATCAGCAATTAGGAAATATGAAGAGTATCACATCCATTTCTTTCCTTAGTCTTATTTACCCTCTCCCCTATTCAGATTGGTTTCACCCCTGTCTGATTTTAACAACAAAACTTGCCAGTCAAGGAATGTGCATATTTTAAAAACTTTTGTCTGTGATGCTTGGCAAGTTGCAATATTTGTCATTTCCCCAACTCCTCATACCACAATGACCATTGTCTTTTTTTTTTTTTTTTTTTTTTTTTTTTTTTTTTTTTCTAGTGAATGTAATAGTCCTTTTGTACAATCCCATATATAAATTAAAAATAAGCTCAATATAATTATGTGACTTTTTAAAATCATAACTTTTAGGTTGTGGCTACTCTTTATGTCCAGGGGGAAGGGATAGAGAAGGGCAGGAACAATTTTAGATTCACATCCAATCTTGGCTTCAGACACAGAGCTTTGTTAATGTTGAATTTGCTTTCTTGCTGAAAGGAGGGAAAAAACCCTTCTTGTCACCAGAGATTAAATACTGAATGACATCATTAAAACTGAACAGAATCCTGGGATGCTATGAAGCACTGCTCTGCTTTTCTTTCTTCTTTGTCCCTTTTCCTCTTCTTCTTTTGTTTTCCTTTTTTAAATGGGAGCAGTGATGTTCAAAGTCATTACATTGCTGATGAACCATTAAGTCACTCAGCCTTGTTTAAATAAGTATATTTCACGTAGACATACAATCCAACGACAGTCATTGTCTCTTAAGACTGGATCCTGTTTGCTGAGCTACATTGCATATGCCTGCTCTCATTAAAAAGATATCTTCCCAAGGGCTTAGAAAAATAACTGCTTTGCAAAAAGTATGGAGAAAAGGCGATGGAATTTGAAGGCTTCTAGGAGGAAAACTGAACACATCTTGCTGCCACTGTATTTACAGAACTTTTCTTGTACTATAGGGTAGCATACAGGTGAAGGTCCTGACTCTGTGAAGATTTATTTATGGGATGAGCTTATGGCAGTGCAAGTCATCTCAACTGAACCAAGCAGGAGCTCTTATGGTACTGGGGATAAAGGCCCTTCCAGAACTGGTGCCTTAAATACTTAGGAGTGTGATGAGAGAAAATATCCCTCTGAATCTTCTCGTCTACTTCTCTTCTCCTTTCAAATACCCTATGGCAACTGAGGGCATGGTGTTAATTCCAAGTTACCTCATTAAACTGAATGCAACCACAGCAATGAAGGAGTGGGTTATGAATTATTTGCCACCAAAATAAAGTGATTTGGATAATTAGAAGGGATTAACTGCATCATAAGGCTCTTACACCTTGTACTTTCAGTGAAGTGAATTCTAGGTATATGCAGACGGTTTTATGACAAATTTTACCCTACTGTAGTAAATGTGGTCTGGTATTAAGTATTTAGTTGTTAGTATTACATCAAATAGGGAACCTGCCACTGGCCTGATCGAGATGTCACTTGGGTGGCCAAGAATACAGAGAGGATTATCTAGTAATGACCTGCTGGATTGAGCTCAAACTGCACTGCTGCCAGCTGCTGTGTCTGATCAACTTTCCAAAATATGGTCTGAGTCAGCTGGTAACTTCTTTCACAGAGTTTTATTTCAGAGCAAGTGACTTGCATCATCTTTTAAAATGAAAACAACCCAGTGCTTCACTATCATCCATGTAGGTCATATACTGCCTTCAAGTATTCCTCCTCTTTAGCTGTCGAAGCTTTATTTCCTTATTCTACAAAATGATTAGCGGTGTTTGTTGACCTCATGTAATTTAGTTGGTACTGTTTCCACCTCTCCTGGTGTCAGAAGGGCATGCTGTGGCATATGGTCAGGGTGCTTGGTGGGCTCTGATCAGTCATTTACTTTCTTGTAATGCAAAGGCCTCTTTAGTCTGACACTTGTGCTGCTGTCAAAAGCAATGAGGGTCAGTAGTTGTGGTGACAAACTAGTTTTGACAAGCTTAATGACCCCAGTGAAGAAAAGTCTGCAGCTTGGATAGCAACTGCAGGATAATTGGTTACCTCAGCCAAACAAGAAACATGTTAAAATCCCAGATCCTCTCTGGCAGGCCAATTACACCATTCAATAAAAGAGGTGGAAGGTTGCCATTAGCTTCTAAAGTGATACAAAAGCATCACTAGGCTATATTTCAATCAATTCAGTTTGCTTTGGTGGGATATCAGGAAACTGAATGAAACAACAGCCTTTCAAACAGAGTTCATGCTATACATTGTAGAAACCAAAGACAAATCTTCATAAGAGCCTGTAGACTTTTATGGACAATAGCGTCTTGCAATGTTTCAGGTAAGTATGTGCATGTTGCTTTAGCTAGATGCAAAAGACTTATTCAGGCTTTCCCTGGGTTTTCAGACTATAGGACAAAGCGACCAAAATGAAGAAATTAAGCAATGTAAGTAACAAAGTAACAGCTGGCATGCAGTTAATGGAGAGTGTTCATGTTTGATCTAAACATGTCTTTTTCTAAAGAGAATGCAATCACTATAGGGACATAGCCTAAACATCAGCATCTCATAATGTATGTTGTTTTATAATTACAGAGTATGCTGTTAATAAACATCAAAAGGTCACTGCTAGCAGAGCTAGCAAAGGTTATCAGATCTGCAGCCTTCTTATAAGTAAACACGAATGCAGGAAGGAAATTAATCCGTATCGCCATTTTACCAGCAATATCATCATCACCATTGGTGGTGCTCTAGTTCTTCTTCACTGCTGGGCTCTAGCTCCCGCTGTGAGTAACAACGTTGAAAGTAAAGAAATTAAACCCTCACTTTTTCTGCAAATGGTCGATTTTCTGGGGGATGCACAAGTTGCCAGTGCAGTACACCCCGTTTGAGCTATCTCCAAGGTCTGAAACTCAATTGATCTTCAAAGATAAACCATTCCAGTTTCAATGCTTTATTAGTATAGAAAAGGAAGATAGAAAAGAAAGAACAGAATACAGATATCACAGGTGTTTTCCACAGGTCTGCTGGTGTGACTGAACACAGTAAGTGCTCAATCCAGCATGAGCCATCCTGAGCCTGCCCATTCACTTCAGCTTCTTGGTACTTCCAGATCTCTAAAACCATGCCAGTTTTCCCTCACTCTTCATTCCCTCCTTCCCACACACTCTTCTTATGTGGTTGTTACCTGAAAATAATCAGGCCTCTCTATCTACAAAGTTATTAATTACAAATGCCTATCAGATTTATCAATCCACTTAATATATTTGTAATATACACACCCAGATTTGCTTAATCTGTCTTTGGACATCTGTCTAGCGAGATGGTAACCTTTTCCATAGCAGTGGAAAAAGTTAATCTGAAATAAAGTTATTTTGAAACAGAAACTTCAAAGAGGTGAAGTGCAATAAAGCTCTTCTGCTGTGTTTTGAACTGATTTTCTGGCAGACATCAACACGCTCTTTTAGCATTGCACTTGGTTAGGCAATGAGCATAATCCAGGTTCAGAGTTAGTCTTCTCTTTCCATTAGCTAATGTAAGCTTCATCTGCTATTCATTTTCAATTAGTCCTCGTCTTGTGCACTTATCTGTATTTTTATCATCTGGCTTTGTGTTAATGGTACAAACAATTAAAATAGAAAATAAGGTTTGTATAGTCAATTAAGAAAATCCAAGCACAAGGACTTTATCCAACAGTGCAAAAATAGCTGTGATATCTCTTGTAGCTTCTCTAAAACATCCTTTCACAGTGGGAAAAGATTGATTTCAAAGACTATTGAATGCTGTAATAATTCACAGGGAACGAGGTAAATGTTAAGTTGCCCTGGGGAAATACATATTAAGAAGAATGTAACAGTCACCAAAAAGAGGAGAAAAAAATTTCTTAACTTCACAAGGATAATTATTTACTGAGTCATCCTTTTATTTTCCTTTGATGAATTTTGAAGCTTCTTTTATCCTTCCTCTCAGAAAATTGCACAGCTCATCCCCTGTGCATCTGAATCTGCAGGTATTTGGGTTTTTTGTTCTCTTTGGTTGTACTCACAAGCAACAAAAAATAGGCACAGTCACTAACCTGCTATTATCTGAAACATCCTCTGGGTATTCCATAACCAGTTGTGGTGTCAGACATACCACTTAAATAAATAAAGTCTAGTAACTCACTGATTGAACATTTCACTTGAGAAAGGGCTTATGTACTTACCCTTAGTAATGATGCCATGTGTACTGATCTTATTTTTCTTATTTTGTGCATCTCATTCTTCTGCTTGGTCCTGCATGTTTTGGACTGGTTTCTCTCATCCTAGCTTTGGATTAATTCCCAAGGTGTTTTGCTTCTGTAAAGGCTGTAAACGCTTTGAGGCTTCCCTTGAAAATGATCTATTTCATGATAGGAACAAAATCATTACATTATATGAACAAAACTGTTACATTTATCAAGGCTTGTGATTATTCCACTGATGCCCTACATTTATTACTAAATTTCTGTATTCACTCTTTCTTGCCCTTCTTCTATAATGATCACCTAAGGTTTATTATAGCTGAAACCTAAGTTGCAGGGTGAGAACCGTGTCTGTATAAGATGTGTAAGAGCTTATTCCTCAACTTTTCCTGTATTAAATTTTTCATTATTCAACAACTTTCTTGGCTTAACCAAGGAAGCGGTTTTGCATTTATCCCTCATAGTCCCTTCACCACAGGACTTTTGTCACAAGGATTTTGTTTGTTTAAGTCAGCATCTCAGTAGACAGGACTGAAATCCCCTATTATGAGCGGCTTAAACAAGTACAGGGATCCACACAGTTTTGCATTACCTTATCTTCTGTTTTTGGAAACTTGCATCTTTTTACACCATCTGTGTGGCAGAAGAAATAGAGATTCTGTAATGAGTCAGAAAATACTGGCATTGGCATTTTCTTGAGCCAGAAGCTGTTGGCTGCTGAGCTCTTTAGAAAAAAACATATTGTGCCCTAACCACAGTTTTACAAGCAGCAAGTGTGTGCCAACAGCTCTGCTGAGCACAGTCCAGCTCCAAGCCATGCCTGGCCATTCAGACTGTGTTCTGTGTACTCAGCCTTGCTCTGAATCCTGAGTCCTGTCCCTGGTAACCAGACACATCTGTTCATTTCGATATGGCCCTGCCTCCTTCCAAACCAAGGTCTAACCCAAATGTTTGTGCTCCCAGATTCTGCGTCCCATTGTAATCTCAGTTATCAGCCTACACTCGCTGGGGGCAGTCTGAGCGAAGTGACTGCCATTTGTCCTGACTGCAGCCATGCTCCAGCCCAGGCTTGCAGCCCTGCTCTGGCCAGGCCTTGCTGGCAATACAGCCCCGACCACCTTCACAGGGTGATTTCTGCTCACACCAAATGCTTTCTTCTACCTGCTGTGAGCCATGTCTGCAAGAGGCAAGAGGCTCTGGTGCATGTAAATTGAGTTGTAGGTGATGCAGTATGTACTCAACTTGTTGGAACCAAGGGATGAGCTTTGCTGGCATTAAATAGAATGTCAGAAAGCTGTAAACCCCAGCTATTACCTGAAGTTGATGCTGCTTCCTTTCTGTGTTTTTTTTTTTTTTCTGGTGTTGAGAGGGAAGAGGAAGAGGAGGAATAGCAGCCTTGTTTTCGTTCCTGTTGTATGTACATATTGGTTCTTCTCCCTTGGGTACACTGCACCAAAAGGAGGAAAATAAGTTCCAAGGGTATGTCTTTTCTTTTTTGGCCTGTTTTTACTGTCCCAGGATCTCAGCGAAAATCTTTCTTAATTTGACAAGGCACAAACAGACAAGAGGATTTGCTATCCTGGAAGGAAGATGGTGCCTATTTCTGCTTTTGGCATTCCTTTTGATTTCTGTCTTTTTCATCAAATTATCTTTGTTTTAATTTTAAATTCAAAGCATAGTATATAAATTTTAATAAATGCTTCTGCAAAGAAACAGTAAACAGTAAGCAACACTTCTACCTTGTCCGACCTTTAACCTCTTCCATTGGTTTACTTATCCCTAACTCACAGCCATCAGTCAGTTCTGCTGGTTATTCTGAAAATTATTTTGCTTATGAAGCCACACCACACGGAAGAACTGCATTGCCAGTACCATGAAGTCTTGTCACCATCTTCTTACAATCATGACTTGTTTGCTTCACATCCACATGGCCGTCTGTCTTGCCCTTTTGAATCTGGAGAGCTTGCTCGCCAGGTGGGGTTCTGTAAGCTCTCTTAGCTCCTCTTTTAATGCACAGGCTTATAAAATGTGGGAGTATTGTCTGAGTTGTCATGAATTTTGAGATTTAGTTGCATGTAGTCAAGAGCATATCTTCCACTGAAGAAATTCAATGAAGCAAAAAAAGCTTCTTTCTGCCTTTATTCTTATTACATTTCCCAGCAGGGCAGAAGATGAAAGAATGCATACTCCAGATTTGAAAAGAATTTCTAATTTATGTTCTTTCTCCATAAAATACACGGCTTAATCCTTTCTTTAGAGCTTTATTTCTTTCTTTCTTGCTTTTTTTTTTTCTTCATTTTTAACTAATTTAACAAACAGGCCCTAATTGAAAAAAAATGGAGAGTGTTAAGCAGTCAAGAATAGAAAACAGTTACTGGGCTGAAAAGTGCTTTTTGAACGTTGCTGGAAATTTTTATGTGATTTACTTATGGGGCAAGAAATAAACCTCCTTGGCTGTTTGCTGTTGTGATGGACTCTCAGTGATTAAAATGGAAGCATTTTTGCCTTGTTTTCCACAACTGTTTTTTTCAGCGAGCGGTCGGTGTCTTGCCCTGAAAAGACAGCTGTGGAAGTAGCTCTGCTCAGAACAGGAGAAAGTGAGGATTTTAAATGTTGAATTGTATTACTGATTTCCCCTTTAACAGGGGACAAAGAGGGAAGAAGAGGTAAGGCTACATTGATAAACAGCTCAAAAACATTTTGCTCTAACCTTTTGGTTGCTTAGTTTAAATTACTTACTACAAACCAGAATGCAGAGGCAAGTTCTTGATATGGTTTTTACACTAATTCAGCAGAATCATGTTGTTAATGCCCTTAAAGCTGCGGCAGAGCAGTTCAGCCAGCAACATTATGAGTTGAGGCTTTATAACTATCTTGGCTTATGACCTAAGGATTAGGAAACTACTTGTAATTCTACATTCCTTGCATATTCAGAATTCTCACTGACTTCAGTGAAAGTGGGGTACATTTAAGTAATGCAGAATTAGGACCTGGTTATTATGCAGAACTGTTTGAGTGTGAGCTGGCAGTAATGCAGTCATGCTAAGGTTGTTTAAGAATTCACCTTTGCCCCATTTTAATTTGCTTAAGTTTTTGCTGAATAGTAGGTTTTGTGGAGTTTTCTGATCCAGATTTTTTCAGTAGCCATAGATACTAATCTGGATATTTTTCAATAAAGCACCAATTAATCTGATTTACAAGTAATGGGGCTGTTTTAAAAATTTTTGGAATGTAGAAAATAAACATTAAAATATGAATTTCCTTTACTTTCTAATTATTTAGCTGTGGGGTTTGTGGAGCGGCTTTTAGGTATTACAGAGCATATTTTGATTAAGTATGCTTCAGCCTTCGGTTCAAGTGAGTGCATTACAACTGTAACCACAAATTAACAGCCATTTCAAGTATTAGGAAATGTTGAACATTTACTGATGTATATAGCCTTGAATGTAACTTCCGTATGATTTACTTGCATCCAAATAGTTAAAAGTATCACAAGGTAATATACTCTCATTTGCTTTTTATGTGCAATTATCAGGATTAAGATTTCTCATAAATATCAGTGAGATGGCATTATAATGGTAGAGAGTAAGTATTATGAAACAGAGGTAGAAAAAAATCAGTATGCATCATGGCTGTTTTCCATAAGGATGGAAATCTGAAGTTAATAGTATAGTGAGAGGATAGCCAAGTAATTCCTATAGCTATGTATACAAGTATACTAGATGGCCATAGCTATAAAGATGCACATGTTATATTTTAAGAAAAAAAGCTGCTAAAAAGCAGTGCAAGAAAAAAATTTGAAATAATACCTATAAAGTTTTGGTCACTACTGCACATTTGTTATAAATCATAACCACTGGCAGATATTCTGCTAGAGTGTAACAGAAACAGTCCTTTCTCCATTATGAATTGAGTGGACCATGGATACACCATGGATTGAATAGTTTGACCGTATAAATTCCATTAGAAACATTCTAGAAGCACTATCTCTTTGATGGAAAAGAGTCAAATAAATTCTGACATACGAAATTTGTAGAAAATTCTGTCCCCTGATAAGGTTGCATAATGGAGAATGTCAGACTTTTTGGTCTTTGCAATCAGTGTGCTTCTTGTGTATCCTTATGAAAGAGCATACTTTGAGAAAGGTACTTCTCAAAGTATGCTATACTGGCACAGTTTAATCCTGTTATTTTCATGATAAAGTATTCTACTTATATGTGTAAAAATTTTGTTTATGTTAGAGGTTACGTATGATTGAGCCAATTCAGTAGATGAAAATAGTGCAGCAGGTATGTAAATATTGTAGTAAAATCAAGATAATTGCCTTTTTAGTATATTGTTTGGTGCATTTTTTGAGTGAAACTTGAACTTCTAAATTTAAGATCAGGTTTCTCCAAGAAAATTTCCTTCTACTAATGATGCCTCTTCCTGTAAGCATTGTGCTTTTTGTCTCAGGCACTTCAAGCTGAACACTGCTTGATGAAAACAAGTAACACATTAAATTATGCCTTATGCCTCTGCTTTAATAAAACCACTTTAACTAGGCTCTTTAAGTTATATCACTGTCAATTTGTCAAAAGTGGAGCCAGTCAAGTTGGTTTTTTCCCAGGATATCAAAAGTACATAATTTCTTTGGACATGAAGTTAGCATTTGTGGAGATGTTCTACTTTATCTTGGCATGTTTTCTACTGTATCTTTGGCATATTTGCATTTGAGTGCAAATGCTGCACTCAGGAACTATCAAATGGATCTCTTACTGCCCATTTTGCTTTTGACAGTGATCTAATGGCTTTTTTAATTAAAAAGAAAAAAAAAAAAACCACACCAACAACCCAAACTAAGAACGTTAAGGTTCGACTTTTTAAATAACAAATAGAGTTTACCAAGTTACCCTGCGCCAGGTAGCAGCTGGACTTGTTTACATTTGCTGGGAATAAAAAGAGCCTCATATAAATGAGCCAGATTTGTAAAACATCATGCTGAAAGTTTTACAGTATCAACTGTGAGCTATGCACCATAAGTGAGAGTTTACTGAGAACTGTCTTAATGCTTTTCTATCTACAATATTCTTGTATCTGTGAAAAATTGCTATCCAGTGTTAATATTTTCAAATAACTGTAAGAAAAAGATTTTGTTAGTGCTTATGGAACAGCATGCATGTTTGTTTAAGTTTTTCAGTCCCAGTATGCATGTTTATGAATAGGATAGGACAGGACAGGATAGGACAGGATGGAATGGAATGGAATACTCTTATTTCTGTGGTAGAAATAGATATTTGTACAATGTTACTACTTATAGAAAGCAGAATGAATCATGAATGAAAATCTTGACATGGAATGTGGTGAGGAAGAATCCTCAAAACAGTTTCTTTCCCATTTCAACTTCCTGGTTTCAGAGCTTTCTTGGTTATTCATTCATTTTTTTCGCTATAATATTGAAAGCCTATGATCTCATAGTGAGATCTCATAGTGATCTCATACTGATCTTATAGTGTATCTCTGGGATGAAATCCTGTAGAGAACAGAACTACAGAAGTGAGAGGTAGCTACATGTTTGCATTTTGTTTTTGAAGATGGTATTCCTGCATAGATTTTTTTTTAAATGCCTGAAAGGAAATAACAAGTTTTTTAGTTGAAAAAAGGTTATTTTAGTTCTTGCATGTCTACAAGAAGGAAAAATTATTCAAATGCATAAGAATTCTCTGGGGCTTAATGATAACTGTAGCTGCCTTAGCAGTGAGAAACTTTTGGTAGAGAAAGCTTCATGATTACAGATGATAGCTTCAGTTACTTGAAACGCAAAGACAACCTTTTAGAAAAGCCAAAGAGGAAGAGAAAGAAAGGAATAAAACCAAAAATAAAAACCAAAAAAACAAAACAAAACCAAAAAAAACCACAAACAAAAAAGCAAGTACAGTCTTCTAAAAGGAAGCAAAGAAAGAACTCCCAAAATGCCCAAATGTTCATTTTTCCTCTAATAGTTTCCATACCATATGGTTTTTGAATCAGTAGCAGCTGATGTATTCAGTAATAGTTTCTTTTGAAGGGACTTGTCATAATATTTACCTTCTCTACAGCAACAGAAATAGCTTCTGGGGCTGAAATGGCCATGCTTAGTAAGACTGATGAAAACAAGAGACATTACCATGGTGAATTAATCTCTTGACACCATTATTTCAGGGATAAATAACATTTATTGCACTGTGCTTCATTTCAACTGAGATATTTGTGTCCTTAGGCATGGTGTTACCTAGAAAATAAGGTTACATTGTGCCACAGATCTCTAGAACATGAAAAGTATGAAGACCTCTAGGGATCTGATGTGAAAAGGGAAAAAAGAGCATGCTACATTTATCAAAAACACAAGAATAAAAAAGCCATCTGTAAAGAGAGTTTTCACAATGAAATAGAGTGGTAGGCAGGGAGTTACTTACTCACTTCTTCTTGTACTGCAATTTAATGCCATCCTTTGTCCACTGTCCTAACAGAACTGACATCAGAATACCAATCTCCCTGGAAAGGAGATTAAAAGTAAATTTTATTGAGACACTCAAGTAATATGTCTATATACAGAAATAGTCAAGTGTGTGCAGTGTGACCAAAAAAGTGAGAATTGTTCAAAGGGAATGCAAGAAACTAGCCTTTCATGCACATCTGTCTGAAAAAGTAGCCTGATTTACTTTCCCATGTGGAGATGTGGAGATTTTTGCTCGGTTCTGATATATCCTCTTTTCCATTGATTTCATTGCCTGTATAGCAGCATGTGTCTTTTCTTAAAAGTACCCAAAGAGATGGATGTATGAAAACTGAAGTCAGATTAGGATATAGTCTATTAATCTTGTTCAATCCCTACACACACACAAAAAAGCATTATGTGCTGCTTAGTCAGAAGCTCTTAAAATATGAGCCTTATAGCTGTATGCACTGACTAGTCCCATAAGTCTTACATCTGACTAATCATATGAACTTTATTCTACATCTATTGAGCATAATAAGCCTTTTAACTTAATGTAAGAAGTACAATGAAGCTAAATAACAAATTCCTTACATTTTGTCATGGTCTGTAATTATCTTTTGTTTGCATTTATATTTATGCACGCTGGATCATAAAATTTTAAAGAACCTACCAGAAAAACATGAAGTGAGGATATTGTGGTGAAGGGAACCTTTTATTTTTTTAAGAGGAACAAAAAAGAGACTAATTACCTCTGAACCAAATCATCATTGAAAGACTGGACAAAGAAATATTTACTATAATCTGTGTAACACATATTAACATAAATTGTCATTATTTACCGGAACTACAAATTCCAAGACATTGTATAATTTCATAAGCCTAACTATAAAAGCAAAAATAAATGCCAGCCTTTGCACAGTTTTGAGGAAAATATATGATCTTATATAAGTTAGTGCATTCACCAAAGCATTCAGGCACCACATTAGACAATGTGTTTGTTCAGATAAGCACTAAGGTGAAGTGCTGCTCAAAATGCTACATTTTTCCCATTTAAATGCTTCAAGGGTTAAAAGCACAACACTTACTTTGCTTTAGGTGAACCTGGGCCTTTATATCTCAGCAACCTCCTTGTCAGTGAGCACCTAATGTCAGCAGTTTGAATGATGTCTGACACTAATTATGTGTCATTCACAAGATTGCCAGACTGGAGAGTCTAGGGGTATAAAAAGCTATTTAAAAGGTTTTCATATGAGGTCTGACTCTCATTTTTTTGAGAGCTCTTCTTTTGCAGAGCAGCACTCTGCTAATACCATTGAGGAAGGAAAATGGTTAAAAGATCGTTAATTAATGCCTGAAATGCATTGGTTTTGTTTGAAAGCCATGCAAGGAAAGCTTTTACATTTGTTTGTATGATAAATACAAAGCTGTGGAGAGATACCTTTTCCTTGTCATACCACCTGCCTTGGTGCTGACACAGAAGAACCTACCTGGTCAGCATGTCAAAGCATTCAAAATTAATTGACAGATGGACATTGTTAAATAATTAATGTGCCTTTTAGCTGCTAATGAATCTTAGAAAATGCTGCATGGCTATTGAATAATTCAAAGATTTGTTTTGGGACCTTATGTATATGCTAGTCTAGATTTATTTTTTCCTAGTTTTTTAAGAATATCGTTCCTTCTATTTGCACATACGCATTAATGTATGACAGCATTTCCTAGAATCTAGGAATGGTTTGTATTTTTATTAAGATATCTCCCTTCAAAGTTTAAGATTTAAAACTTTTACTTGTCATGCTAATGGTCAGTTTATGAATATTACAAAAGCAAGCAAGTCAAGCAGCTTGTCAAGCCAATCTCAGACAGTAATTTGCTGTTGTAACCAGGTATGGATCAATACATTACCTGAGTCAGTACAGTGTTCTGGGGTGGGTGAACCTCTCGTCTTGCAAGTAACAAGTGTTAGGATCAAAGAAAATAACTTCCAAGTTGTGCCGGGGAAGGATTAGATTGGATATTAGCAAAAAATTCTTCACTGAAAAAGTTGTCAAGCATTGGAAGAGACTGCTAGGTCAGTGACAGAGTCACCATTCCTCGAGATATGAAGAAGACTTGTAGATGTGGTGATTGGTGACATGGTTTAGTGGTGAACTTGGCAGTGCTGGGATAATTGTTGGACTCGATCTGAAGGGTCTTTTCCAACCTAAATAATTCCATAGTTCTATGATTTTAAGTTTTTTGTATTCACTTTCATTAGAAGGACACATACTAGACAGGAGTACTTCATTTGTTCTCAGAATAGTGGTCCTGAGTAGTTGAACAAAGTTTGTACTTTTAACAGGGACTAGCAGAGCTACAGATACTGAGAATATCCCATTGACAGAGATGATCTCTGATTTTGCTGGACTGTCACATTATGAAAACGTATATAGTAAATCAGCCAAATGCAGACAAATGTAAGCAGAAATGAAAGCATATCACTTATAATCACAATATGAGAAACTATGCCTAGGAAAAAGACTGTGTTGGAATTTAATCCTACCAAATGTAAGCAAAATCCTCTGTAAAATGCTGTGACTTAAAGAAGGCTAGGATGATCCTGGAATAAGAAAAAAAGGGAGTTTGATTTGTGTTACCTGAATACCTAACATTGATAAGTCTACCACTGAATACCTAATGTTGATGAGTGTACCACAATCATATTGTGTGAGAAGTTTTCAGAGCATGTGTCTATGTGGTAATGTGCAATCAGTCATAGATTAATGTGTGTGTGCCATGCATTGACTGGCAAAAAAAAAAAGAGCTAGGTCCCATTTGAACTTTATATCTGTGAAACTGCTGGTTCTCTTACCTGTGTGGATGGATGCAATGGGGGAAGCCCAGGCCCACAGCTATGATGCCATGTATCCATGGACCACTCTGGCATCCATTGTGCTTAATGAAGAGGAGGTATGGAAGGTAGAGATGTGGATTATTTTCTTTTGCTTTGTCGTGGAAAGTATTTTTGCTATCTTCTTGGCCTTTTAAAATCAGTGAGGAATTTCTCCCCTCTGATATGTATCTTAGTTTCTGGGTGCACGGTTTTTTTTTCTCATTTTGCATCATGAAAGGTTAACTATGACTGAACAGGTTACTAAGCCAAATTAGCTGGTATTTTGCAACTCTGGGCATGCATTTGAGCCACTTGGTTAATACATCCTCTGTGCATACTTAGGGTTTAATTTCCCCCAAGTCAGATTGGCAGACATTTGAAGAGTTCTTCACCTTTGCATCAAGCTCATGCCATATCTAACTTTCTGAGGTCATTTGGGTGTAGCTCATGTGTTTCCCTATACCACAGCCTTCTGAGAGATTCTCAGTCTCTTCTTGCCTGAGGCATGTGTTCAGTTTTATTGAAAAAAAAAGTATATTCTGTCCCTGAAGTATCTAGGTTTGTTACTGAGATTTTGTGTGGACAATAGCTAGCTCTTGTACACAGAAAGCCAGCTGCTGCAATTTAATGGTTATAGGCAAAGTCAAATTTAAAAAGGAAAACCACCCTTCTCCCAGTAAGCTTAGAGAGAGACCAGATTAAAAACATGTAATTAAATGTATTCATTATAATATCCCATAAATATTTCCTCACACATGACAATGGAGAAGAAAAATGCTTATTCTTCACACTTCAAAAAATAAAAGATGATTCTTTGCCACAAACAGAGCTGCTTAGAAATATTTGCAGATCACTGTATAACTGATTCAGATGAGAAAAGGTATTAAAGCCCAAACCTGAGGACAGTAACATTATGTTGTATACTGGATTGAACATTTCTGTAAAATCAAGTACTGTTCAGGTGTCAGTATCTCTAAAAGTAATTAATTTAATTTCATTTTTTGGAGGTTTGGAGTCAATTTGAAGGAGGTCTGAGAAAGCACTGTGTATAGTGAGAGAGCAAATACTTTTGATATGTATAAATTGTTTGGGAGAAGGTTAAATGACTTGATAACAGAAAATGCGTAGAATCAAAAAAGTTACTTTTGACATTGCTTATAATGTTAATACAGCAGAAAAATGACAAAAGAAAATACACTGCCTGGGTGCTGAAGTGAAACAAATTCAGACAGGAAAACATGAATATATTTAATAGCAGATAATATTAGATACTGGATTAAGAAGAAGCTAAGCTGGGTGTGTTTGACTTTTATATAAAGACTACATACTTTTCAGTGAATGGATCAGAGCTCAGACAGATGTCTGCCAGAACAAGTTCTTCAGTCCTTGCTATACTAGTGATCAACTGAGATAATCAGAACAGCTTCTTTTTCAGAGAAAACTGACTAATTTCTTAATCACTTGGCCATTGACTATGTGCTACTGATACTGAAGTATTCACACAGGTATTACCATGCTGGTCTATAGTTCAAGAGTCTAAATATATAATGTAGTTAATTCCAGTCAGGGCTCAGAAATGCATGGTGCATCCAGCAGGGCTTTGCATGTTGCACAGATTATTTTATATAACCTATGAAATGATATTGTCATTTTACAGGAGGGTTGCCTGGTATGCTGAACATCATCTCTGTGTAAACAGGGATGAACAGAGCACTCACGGGAACACAAACATTTTAAAGTCATAAAACTGCGTTTTCTTTCTGTTGACATGCTTTACCTTTCCCTGTAAATATATTGTTTCTTGCATTTCATAATTGTCCTTATAAAAGGAGAAAGCAAACATGAATGTATTTTAAAAAGACCTTTAGGAAGTACAGAGAGGCAATTTTCCGTATGAGCTACTTAATGGGTTTAATTTACATGCAGCAGTAAAAATAGAAGCTCAGAATTGATTTCTGTATTGCACTTTAGGAAAACATTTCACAATTAATTTCACATAAGACCAAAAAAATTTGGTTTAATCAGGATATGTTGAGGATATGTTTAGGACTGTTAAACAGATTCAGAATGCTAAAAGTATGCCATATACTTAAGTGGCTACAACAGTTAATACCTTAGAAAACCATGAGTTCCATTTCAAAAACATACACCAACTACCTGACCTTTTTCCCCCATATGTGATCCTGTCTTGTCTGCAATACTTCCTCTGAAATCTTTTCATCAGGATAGAGAGTATGTTCTGTGTTGTTGAAAAGAGTATGTTTTCATTCCTTTTATCTTAAGTATCAGAGATTTCCAAGGCTTTAAGAAATTTGAGTTATAGAAGAAACATTCATTACCTGTTGAGTAAAGATGGTCTTTTTAATAATACAGGCTTGTAGACTGTTTTGCTAGAATGACCTCTCCAGCAATACACAACTATATATTGCCTTGTGAATATGCCAGACAGTAATTTAAGGCTGTGGAGGGAAGAGAGAACTATGTTTTCTTCCAATTTATACTCAGCAATGCAGAAGTCTTCAGAAATAATAATTCTTAAATTTGTATGTTAAGATTCCCCTGTTCTGCTTACTTAGACATTTTTGTCCATTTAAAATTAATGGTAATTTTACAGCCATGTAAACAATCATTTACATGTTTAAGTTCATTTGTGTAACTGAAAATTCAAAGATTAATAACCTGCAAAATAAATAAAACAGAGCCATGCTTCTACAGCTTGTTAATTGGTCTGAGTTTTACCCTATAAAATGAATGGCTTCTTGAAATACTAAAATTATTCTTATGTACAGCATAGTTACAGTCATTAGAATGTATAGTTGTTCCTTCATTATGTTATTACAAAATAATAACTTGTCTGTATAAGATAGGCTAATCAGTAGATTTCTTTCTCATTTTAACAGAGGTACTCTTGAATTATTTTGCTTTCTGAAAGTCATTTTTTTTGGAATGCTCAAAACAGAAAGAGTACAACTTTATTAAATGTTAGGAAGAGATCTATTATTGTGTGTATGGTGAGACACTGGCACAGGTTGTCCAGAGATGTTGTCTCATCCCTGGAAGTGTTCAAGCCAAGGCTGGATGGAGCATTGAGCAACCTGTTCTAGCAGGTCTACCTACTCATGGCAGGGGGGTTAGAACTAAATGATCTTCAAGATCCCTTCCAACCCAAACCACTCTATAATTGTATCACTTTTGTGATTAATTTCTTGTATCAGTTTTTTTAGGTTCCATGTTTTTATGCTGTATCCACTCTTTACTTTTGCCTAGAAAAAAGTGATATTTTTATCAAGGCAATTTTAAGATATATTGGTGTATTTTTTTTTTTTTTATCCTGTAATATTTTCTAAAAATATATCCTTAAGAGTAAAAATATTTTTAGACTTGTAACAATGTTTTGAATGCATGTTAAAGCAGCGATCAAAACTGGATAATCTGAAAAGCACTGGTTTGTTTTAGATAAAGGGGTGGAATATAAATAAAAAGTTTTATGGGTCGAGACATTTTATGAAGTGCATGTGTAGGAAAGATAAATTGCAGTTATGGTATAGCAGGCGTGGTTCATCCTCTATATCAAGCTTTAATTTCTTAAGCTTAATTTTAATACTGCTGGTTTATAAGTAATGTGTTTTATACTTTATTCTTTGTAATTTTTACTTTGTAGTTTTATACTTTATTCTTTGTAATTTTTTTTTGCAGTAATCCAAAGTATGTGCTTAAAATTATGTTATACAAATTTTATATAATTTTTTTCTCTTTTTTTGAGGGTGTTACAGATTTGTAAGAAAGGCATGCTAATTATGACCAGAATTATGTCCGTTTTCCTACCTGTGCTTTTGTAAATATACATGCACTGCATAATATATTATAAAACATAATATATTTAGTTGTGTCATTCTGACACCAGGGAAAAAGGGCCTGTTTCTTTTCAAGTGAATAAAATTAATAAGTAGTGAAATGATGGAAATTTTTGTGTTAGCCTTAGAAAGTTTGATATCTCTACTACAGAATTATTATTTTTGCAAGCATGCAAGAACCGCAGACTAGCAGTTTGTTATGCATCAGAACCTTTAGATGTTGCATAGTGGGATATGCAGCAACTGAAACTTATGAGATTAATTGATCCTGGCTGATAGAATTTTAGAAAGCCTATACTTCTGATATTCATAAATATCTGGGTCTAATTGAAATGAAGTGTATATAAAAAAACTGGTGGCAAATAGAACAGATCTTTTAGCTTCCCTTAGGTTACAGTTTACTATGAGAACATGATAGATGAAAAACCTTTTGTTTTCTGCTCATATAAACATAGATTTCTCCACAGATACTTGATTAGGTATAGAAGTATTATGCCACATGATTATTGGTTCCCCATAGGAATTAAATCCTATTCTGACAGACTTACAGTATTTTTAGTATGTCATACATTTACTCATGGCAGAAAGGAAAAAAGATATTTCAGAAATCATTTCACTTTTTGCATCACCACTAGCAAGGCAGAGCAGACTGAAATTTCCCTGCATGTCTTTGCTGTTGCTCTGTAGGTTGGGTTGGTACTGAGAGCTGCCTCTGTTATGCTCTGTTGCTAATATCCAAAGAAGCTTGGAGCTGAGACAAGGACAGCTAGCAGAGGTCTTGGGAGCCTCACAGTGACCATTGTGCTCTCTGTGTGCTACAGGGAGGAGAATCAGCTGGTGCTGTATTTCCCAGACAGGTGCTGCACTCCCTGCTTCTTGGTCCCTTTGGGTGTCAGTGTGCCATCTGCAAAATGTAGGACATTCTCTCCTAATTCAGCCACATGCAGGGAGGATAGGTACATTTTTACAGTCTAAATGCTTTGAACCCTGCAGCAGCACCCACATTGAGAAGCCAAGACTCGCAGAGCTACCCAGCCACAGCAGGCTGGAGGTCTGTGCAGGTCCTTTTACCCTTCTGGTCAGTATTTGCTGTTGCAGTTTACGGTGTGTGCTTTCCTTTCAAATAATTTCTTTCTCTTTTCTAGTTTGAGGGTTGCGAGAAGGCCTTTTCCAGACTGGAGAATCTTAAGATTCACTTAAGGAGCCATACGGGTGAGAAGCCGTACCTTTGCCAGCACCCTGGCTGCCAGAAAGCATTCAGCAACTCCAGCGACCGCGCCAAGCACCAGAGGACACACCTGGACACTGTAAGGACACAGAAGCCTCATTGCAGACCACTGTACACTGGAGCATCTGCTCCTTTCCTCCAGCTTGGTGGCAGCAGGTGGCCCATGACCTTAGAGACAGGAGGGCGGACGGTCCGATGAGGCTGTTGAAGCTGCCTCAAAAGTGACCCAGTAATCTAAGCCTGCAAGAAGATGGACCCAGGCTGGTTGATAAAAAGGCACAGGTTCCATGGTCTTTGCTGCAGGTAGAGGCAGTAGCTTTCTCTCACTCAGTCGATCTCTAGGGAAACTGATGCCATCTTCAATATAAAGTGCTTTTCTTTGGTGAAAAGTTAAGGCTGAGGCATTTACCAGAAAGTCAAGAGAGGCAGAATAATTTTGTCAATCTAAAAATTTTTGTGCCAATAGATTGTCCCTTGTAAATTTGAGTGACAGCTGAGATTTGTTTAAAAACCTCTGTTTCAGAAGAAAAAAATTGTTTTCTCAGAGACAGTTTCCAAAGGGCAGAAATCCAGAAATACAATTAAAACAATGCCATTTGAATTAAATGGCTGTTAAAAAAAATTATCCATTTTGAATAGTTGAAACTATGGCTGGCAAGTTAATAATTTGTACAAGGTGTTTTCAGAATTCTTTGTGAAACATAATGGATAAACTGTTGAATAGCTACTTCCAGGAAACAGTTGGACATAATGTTCACTTAACACTTAATATTGTGAATAGAGGTCTTCAGGCAAGACAGACAGATTAGAAGAGGCAAGATGAGATGTTTATATGAGTTAGATTTATTGGGCATTCTTTTGAGAAAACTATAAAGATATTACAGGATATTTTACAGGTGTTTTTATAAAATGAAGTATTATTAAAAAATGTGAACTGAAGGAGTTGGTCAGTACTTCACATTAAAATGCTTTTTTTAATGTAATACTTTTGAAACTTCAATATTCAAAAGTATTACATGAAAAAGTTCAGCTTCAGCTTAGATGGGGTTTTGCTTGCTTTCTTTGTAATATAGTAAACTAACACCTTTTCTTGTTCTCTTTTTCTGAAGCAGATCCTTCTGTAATCCTAAACAGTCTTTCTGGGCCTTTACTGCAGTTTCTTTACCTGATTTCACTAAAGACTGTAATATCTGATTAAGTCAAAGATTGCTCTGAGGGTGGAAGAATTGTAAGTATATCTAGCAATATTCATTGTAGTGCTAAGAAAAATAAAAGGTAATCATGAAAGCTGCTGTAATGAAAGCTTTCCTTTTGTTTGTCTTCCTTTAAAGCTTTACTTCATCCTTTCCTTTTCTAACAAATTGTGGAGCATTCTGCTTGTAATAATGTACAGTGTTTTTGTTCTGTAGTATTGTGGTTTGCAGCATTACAAGGCTCAAAAAGGATTTTTTTAGTTAAAATAATCTGTGATATAACAGCAGCTTTATCCTTTTTCCTTTTGGTTTAGAAACCTTATGCATGTGAGATTCCAGGCTGTACTAAGCGATACACAGATCCAAGTTCCCTGAGAAAACATGTGAAAGCCCATTCTTCCAAAGATCAGCAAGTCAGGAAAAAGGTAATTTTTCTGCTGTCTTGACCGGTGTAAAGTTTATGTGAAGAAATTAGTGTTATAATATTAGATGTTTCAATGCATATTCAAATACTTGGGTTGATTTCAGACTTTGAATTAGAAAAAAGAACAAATGAATTGATGTGGTTCATATATAGATAATTTCATCTTTGACCTAATGATTTAATGCTTTATGTTTTCTGATGTAATGGCTAATCACTAAAGGAACACAACAAGGTAAGTTAAAATAATTTTTGCAAACATAAATGCTTGGTTTCAAATTCTGCCACTTGGTAAATACACAGTATTACAAAATAATGGCCAGTCTCAGATGGATTTTGAGGGCAGTATGTGGGACTAAGCTCTAAATTGTATTTCCGTATTTCAGATACTTCTAATAATACCAAGATATTTCACAATGCTGATTCCCTGTGGATGTCAAGTCTATGAGTCATCAACTGTTTATATATATATATATATAAGTGCATCTCTAAAGTGCTGAATTGCAACCTAAGGAAATTTTTTTTGAGCATTTTTCATCCTAGCTCCTATTAATCACTGGCATAATGTTTACAAGGTACAACATAGGTAGTTACTGGACCTTTGTGAAGTTATAATTACTAACTAACATTATGCTTTGGTATCTGAAACATTTCCTGATAGTAATAATAATGAAAAATAAGAACAGCAAACCTTTTAATGAAGAATTAAGGTTATTTATGGATTTAATTAAAAGTGAAAATTGGCTTAATGTCAAAAAGGTAATTATGAAAATGTGAATTCATCAAAAATAACCGTAAAAATAACCATAAAAATTCCAAGGTGATAAAGGCACAGTGGACTAATACTTCAAGCCCTAGGGATCTTTTCTATTGGAAAGAATGAAACCCTTTGCTGTCACACCCCGTTAGTCATGGATTCCTTTAATATATCGTGCCTGACTGGTTTTAATCCTCTTTTTAACCTCCCCCTGCATACCAAATGACATTATCGTGGCATCTTAAGTCACTGACTCTCCAAGACTGTACCTGCAAATGTGTCTTTGATGTTGCATAGACTTAAATAGCAGGATGAAGCATATTCATAAGAGTGGACTCTTATGTGCTGTGCTGATGTTTACATTGAGTCTTCCCCTGGATTCTGTAGATGTTTCTTCAAAGATTTGACTCTTTCCTTGGCTCTCTAAGATGAGAATATGCAATGTGATATAGGTAACTTTGCATCTCTCAATTGTTTTAAGCAACTTCATTGATGTGTGCCTGTGACTTACCATATAAGGCAAAATTCTTTTTCTGTAATGCAGCCACTGTTCCCCTTCACTTCCCAACCCCTAGTTATCCACTAAATACATTTAACTGGGAATCTCACCAGGTAATGGTATGAAATCCTATATACCAAGAAGATCCCAGCACAAATGCATTTAATGAAAGTAATTTAATGGATAGTACAATAAAATTTCATTTACTCTTCAAAGGAAAGCAGAGCCATGAGAGAGTGAAGATAGTCATGCCTGCTTTAATCACTGTCGTGTATTTTGAAAAATTCTTCATAAAAATGAGGGCAAACATGTACACAAATACCATGCAAATATTTGTGAACAGATGCTGAAAATGTTTAGTAAAACATTTTAGGTATAATCTCTATGCATCATAATATCCAGTCTGTAATTTTAGAATATTTTGGTGGGGTAAAAATCAGTGTTTACTATCATATTTTTTAAAGGAAAAATTGCTGACTCTGCCAGGATTTCATCTTTTCATTGGGAAGATAGATGAGATTTCTTCCAAGCCAGGAAGTCAGTGAAAGAAAGCTAGACAGTTCCCAAAATAAGAGATTAAAGGGATGCTGAGAGGAATCTTAATGTACAACATGCCCCTCAACTACAATTACTTTTAAAATGTGTTCTCTTTTTAATCTTGTTCTCATTTCAGCTTTGAAAGGACAACAATTTATAAGATTTTTTTGTGAGCTGGCTAGACTAGTAAGCCTGTTTTTAGTTGGCTAAACTATTCTGATTTCAGTAAGGCACAAATGTCTTTCTTCTGTGAACTGATGGTACTGTATTCAAAATCAAGAATCCATAGCTCTTTTAGTTTCTAAGTCTTTTTATTGAAGATAATGAAAATGAAATTATGATACTGATACTGATAGTGATACATTCTGATATACAGTCAGCTGGATAGAAACATTCTAACATGGTTTTGAGTATTAGAGAGCAGGCATTCTTTACTGCAGTTGCTGGTCACTTGGAGGATCCTGTCTCCAATCGAATGCCCGAGTGTCAGGTAAACAGTGTTTATCATACAAAAACCATCACATATCTCCCCTTACTGGATGTATGTTTTACTTTATTTTACATGATCTCGCCCCTTATCGAAGTCCTTGTAGCTTCCTCGGGGTGTCCTCAATGTCCCATGTCCTTTTTAGGTGCCTGTTCCTCAACCCCTGCTTTTGAGTAAGTGCAATATCTTTTTTTTTTTTTGCGTTACTTCTGCTTTGTCAGCCTTGCAGAGCTGAGCTGGCATCCTGTTTGCATTTTGCATGGGTTCTATTTGCCTAAGTTACATCCTTTATCTATTTCTCCAAGGCTGTGCTGTTCTGTTCTACCGTCCTTGATAAGAGTAAAATGTTGTTCTGTTCTACTCATATCACTCTACTCATTATCAGGTCTATATTGTATCATCAACAAAATCCAGATCCTGTGCTGAAAGAACACATAACCACAAGATGGGTAAGGTCAGAAGAGATCACAGTGGTAATCTGGTCCAAACTCCCTGCTCTGTCATCCCAGAGCACATTGCACTACATTGTGTGAGTCATCTCTTCTCAAGGTGAACAGGCCCAGCTCCCTCAGCCTTCTTTGTAAGAGAGACCCAGTGGTTTGAAGGTCAGTACCACCCTTATGGTCTTCATGAAGATCCATTTGTTGAGTAAGATAGCACTCAGCCTTGTACAAGTATGGGATCGTTGTCTTTTCCATTCAAGTATATCATGAAAAGTAATTGGGTATTTCTGTAGCAGTCACGCTGAAGAAATCTGTGTTTGGTGTTTGTAAATCTAAAGAAAATATTTAATTGACTTTCAAATACTGCAGTGTAATTCCCACTGTGAGTGGAATGGAATGGAATGGAATGGAATGGAATGGAATGGAATGGAATGGAATGGAATGGAATGGAATGGAATGGAATGGAATGGAATGGAATGGAATCTCCACTGGCTTTGTAGATCTTGTCATGAATATCTCCAATGTCCATTGTCTTTCTTGAAGGTTTTCTCTTTTTTATAAGTGCATTTTCCAACAGATAAGAGATAATTTAAAGAGGACAAAAGGTTCTGATTTTGTGCAGATGTTTGGCAAAGATGAGATCAGTTCATTAATATTGACTTTGTCATCTGAACAATGCAGTGGCTATGCTTTTAGATAGTTTTAATTTCATCCATACCAGTGAAAAACTGTTGTCATATATAACAGTACTTTAAGCCTATGTGTCCTGCCAAAAAAAAAACCCCAAAACTGACAAAGATTTAAAAGATTGTTTCTATTTAATTAAAAGAAAGTGAAATAATTAAGGGTACGAGTAGTTAGCTCCATCTTTGTGGAAAAAAAAGGAAGAGATGATTTGAACAGCTGACATAAACAAGACCAGCTAAAGGGAATGCAAAAGACTTCGTCTGGCCTTTGAATTGAAGGTTGATTTATACCAAATAATTTCCTTGTTCAGCTGACCAGCCTTTGATTCCTTGGCTGTTCTAATAGTGACCAGACCATGTCTTTGGTGTTTTCATTTAAATTATTTATGGGTCAGATATATTATTTAGACAAGCTTTGAGGTACTGAATGCTTACCTGACAACTGCCTCTAAAAGCTGTCTGTCCTGTAAACCTGTACCAATTTAGATCATTCAGATGGGTCTGGAGGAACCCATACAAGGACTCAACTGACCAGATAGGTTAACAGCTCAGCAGATACTCAGTGATACTCCTAGGTCACTACTTAGTCTTAGCCTAACACCAGAATTATGTTTATTTTTCTGTCTTTTTTCTGTGACAAGAATTTTTGTACTTAGAGGCATAGCTTCAGGAAAGACAGTCCAAAAGATATTTCTGAAAATTATCTAGACATGATAGAGGTTTTTAAAAATTGTAGTTTACATGGTACATGTATCAAATCACCAAGGAATGGAGGGCGTGGTGAGACCAAAGGAGATGAGGGGTATGTGCGGGGCTTCTAGATTGATTTATTTCTTCCTGGTAATCTTTCTTTTTCACACAGATTGGTCAGTTGTAAAATGATGTCTGAACAGTCACTCTTGGGAAGTTAGCAAAACATTATCTCAATCACCAATCACAATGGATGCTTCCATCATTTGTTCCTGTGATATCTGACTAAAAGGAGTTTTTTTCAGGTGTTATTTTGCTGTGCAGGAATAAAGCACAGAAGGCAATCAGAATTTCTCTAATCCTGATGCTATTCATGCATGATTTCTTCTCCATTGCATTTATTGCTCTTCCAAGATTGATCAGCTAGCAATGGTAGGAAGTTTTCAGAATTCTATTCCTGATTACAATAAGAAAAATGGTGATAGACTGCACTGCTGACATGAAGCAGGCAGTATGCCACCTCAGCCATCTCCACTCCTATTTCAGACTGTAGTAGAGACTAGTAGAAGAGCAGATAGCTCAAACTAGGCGTGGAGCACACTGAAAACAGGGATAAGGATATAAATCATCTGGCCAAAGCAATTAATGGCATTCCCTTGCCGAGTGGCCTCTGCTGAGCTTGATGAGGGTTCCCATCTGCACTGAGGGGGCTTTACAGAAGCCATATTGCTTATAAAGATCCTACAGATATTCCTATTCTCCCGCTGTGCAACCTCCATGTTAGCAAAAAGGCAGTATAAAATCCTCGCCTTTAGAGGCAGATCTTAATAACTGAATTCTTCTGAAGCCTAATTATTTTATATTCCTTTTCTAAAAGTTCACCTCTCTCTTAGAGCCCTGTAATGTACAATGTATATAGAATATAGAATGATTTGGCTTGGAAGGGGCCTTAAAGAAGATCTAATTTCAGTGCCCCTGCCATGGACAGGGACACGTCCCTCTAGACCAGGTTGCTCAAAGCCCTGTCCAGCCTGGTCTTGAACACTTCCAGGGATGGGGCATCTACAGCTTCTCTGGGCAACTGTTCCAATGTCTCACTACCCTCACAGTAAAGAATTTCTACCTTAAATAAAGAATATTTAATTTAAATTACTCTCAGTTTTAAGCCAGTCACCCTTGCCTATCAATACATTTCCTGAAAAGGGGTCCCTCTCCAGCTTCCCTGTAGGCCCCCTTCAGAAACTGTAAAGCTCCAAAGAGGTCTTCTCTTCTCTAGGCTGAACAGCCCCAGCTTCCTCATCCTGTCTTTGTAGGGGGGGTGCTCCTGTCCTCTGATGAAATGTGTGGCCTCCTCTGGACTCAGTCCAATAGCTTCACATTCTTCCTGTGCTGGAATCCCAGAGCTGGATGCAGGGTTCCAGGTGGGGTCTCAGCAGAGCAGAGCAGAGCAGAGCAGAGCAGAGCAGAGGGGCAGAATCCCCTCCCTGGCCCTGCTGCCCACACTGCTCTGGATGCAGCCCAGGACATGTGTGGCTTTCTGGGCTGTGACCACACACTGCCAGCTCATGTTGAGTTTTTTGTCAACCATCCCTCCCAAGTTCTTTTCCACAGGACTGCTCTCAAACACTTCTCAGCCCAGCCTGTCGTATGATATATAAGCCTGTCCACCTTACAGTGAAAATAAGAAATGGGAAAAAAACCAATTGCTTAAAGACATGATGTCCTCATATGGAACAATATGTCTCTGGAACTAAGACATATAGGTATTTTTCAAAAGGTTAACACGGAAATTTCTATTAAGTTTTGAGAGAATGTTTGGTTTTCTATTATGTGGGTTATGTCAGGAATTATATTATTCAAAATAATACAGACCTCTTGCCTCTTACAGAGCTGCATACTTCATGATGGTTTGTTTTTAAATTCTTTTACAGTACAGTAGAAACAGGGTTTTAATTGTGACTATATATTGATTTTACCACACAACTGATGAAGCTACCAGTTTGTTTAAAGATTCTAGAAAAACCAAAATTTCATACCAGCCTTTAGATTTTGTGCATAACATGAGACTAAAATAGTGTCTAGGGATTTTTTTTTTTAGCTAATATCCTTTGTTTGCAAATTTAATGATGGCTTTCCAGCTTTTTCTTTCCTTTCTTTCTTTTCTTAGTATTTGAACTAAGCTTTTTTTGCAACTCAAGAAACACAGTGTTTATTGTGCTTCTTACATGAAAGAAATTTTTAAAAAAATTTTTTTCAAACTCAGAATGTTTATTTGATGAGGAAGGTGGGAGCCAAGGAGCGTTAGAGCATTACACCACTGGTGTTTCAGGTCATTCAGGCACTAAGCTAATTACCAATGACAGTCTCCATTATGTGACTATATTAATCTGGAGGAACTGCTCTGTTTGTGAACACCTTCTTGATGGGGAGCAAACATAAGTGGCTTCTGCATATTTCAGTTTTTGCTTGACCTTATTCAGACTCTTAGTTCAGATTTCACTGTTTAAACTGCAAACAGGAGAGAATGGGTTGAAAGAGAAGCAAATCTATTTTCTTGCTTTGAGAGCAGTTGAAAATAAGGATATTTTCCCTCATTTGTTCTCTATGACGTCCACTTAAAACATGTCACCAATGCAAAAAGAAGTGTATTCAGGGCCGCAGGGTCAGTGAGCAGTGCCCATGGCAACTAAGAAACTATTCTGCAGAAGAAAATGCAGTAAGGAGTAAGTGTTTTAATCTCCAACTTTAATCCCTTTACTTCCTGTCTTCAGAATGAAATATAAATCAGACACCACGGCATTCAGCAATTTTTTGTGAAAGGCATGTTTGCAAAAAGGGATTACGAACGGGCAGCAGTGTTTAAGGAATTTAATCATACAGTTTGTTGGAAAACTGTTGAGACCAGCAATGACCAGTCCTTTTGAGCGTGGTCAGTGAGACACAGGAGAACAGGCCCTGCCAGCAGTGACGCCCTGGCTGTGGCTGGCTGCCCTGCCCTGCCCAGCTGCTGCAGCGGCGCTGGTGTGTGCTTTGAGAGCGGTGGGATGCACAGGGCATGCCTCTCAAGGAAGATCCATTGCGGGGGATATGCTTTGCCAGCACTACATTTAGAACTTTGTTCACCAGGGAGAAGGAAAAGCTGAAATTCCCCAGTGGTTCTCATGGTGTTCTGACAGCTGTGGCAGTTTTATAACCAGGGGAGTGTTGTTTCATTTTAGTTATTGGTTAGCATTTTTTATTCTGTGTACTGATTCCTTCCTGCACGTGGTTACTGTCCTGAGCTTATACTCCTGTCAGCTCTGGCAGTGTGACAGGTTGAAAAGTGCATAAGAAAGAAAGAATAAGTGCTGTCATCCTCATTACATTAACATCCATGGCAGGAAAAAAAAAAAAGGCCCAGATTGTCTCAAAATTCTGTAAACAGCTGTCAGTTCATGCTCACAGTATTTCATGTTCTTCAGGTCCATTTTTGATATCAAACAATATCCTTATATCTATTTCTTTGTCTTCACTTCCCTGCCACAGTATATGCATGAGCACAGTCTTGATAGAGCAGGAATCTTTATTTCTTTTGGTGGCCTGAGAGAGAGTCCGTGGGTGGACTTGGCCAGTGCTGGACTTGGTGATCATACTGGTATTTTTCAACCTAAATGATTCTATGATTCTATAATTCTATGATTCTCATTGGCCTGTCACACTTCAGCCTGGGCTTTGAATGCACTGTCCTGTTCATTATGCTCCATAAGCATCACCAGGGTCTGAGCAAGCAAGATTTAAACTGTGCATAGGATGCCTAGGAGGTTGCAGTTCAGCACCCTGACACCAGAACAAATGTCCAAGTCTTCAGTACTGTCCTCAATGAGTGTTCCTGTTCCAGGGTAGATCTCCTCTGTGATTTCACACTGTTGGATCAGGATGTGGCCAGCTGCATTGGCAGGTACTGATTTTGGAGTCCTCAGTAGTGCACCTGAAGCAGTCATATATTGGCCTCATTTGCAGTGCCCATTTGAGGAGGGCCTTCATCTGCCCATTATCTTCCCTGTGATGCAGAGCTCTGCCCTTTCTCTGGCACAGCTGTTTGTGAGACTGCTCTGTAAGCTGAATTATGGCTTTTACAACAACAAAAAACCCAACCATACACAGAAATGCCCCAGTAAATCAGAGACAGTAGAAGCTCAGAAAGTTAGCAGTGCCAGCCTAGCCAGCACTTCACATCATTGTCTCGCCTGATAAAGACAGTAGAACAGAACAGCATTTTACTTGGATGAGGAGAATAGAACAGCACAGCCTTGGAGAAATAGATGAAGGATGTAATTTAGGCAAACAGAAGCTACACAAAATGCATGCAGGATGCCAGCTTAGCTCTGCTGACAAAGCAGAAGTTATGCAAAACAACAATACACAAACCCTGTGAGGAACCACTGAGGGAGCTGGGGGTGTTCAGCCTGGAGAAAAGGAGACTCAGGGTGACCTTATCACTCCCTGCAATCCCTGAAAGGTGGCTGTAGTCAGGTGGGGTTTGGTCTCTTTCTCCAGGCAGCAGCTGACAGAACCAGAGGACACGGTTTTAAGCTGCATCAAGGGAAATATAGGTTAGATATTAGGAAAAAGTTTTTCACAGAAAGAGTGATCAAGTACTGGAATAGCCTGCCTGGGGAAGTGATGGAGTCACCATCCCTGGATGTGTTTAAAAAAGACTGGATGTGGCACTGGGTGCCATGGTTTAGTTGAGGTGTTAGGGCTGAGTTGGACTCGATGATCTTGAAGGTCTCTTCCAACCCAGTGATTCTGTGGTTCTGTGATACTGCACAAAAGCAGGGGTCGAGCCACATAAAAAGGACATGGGACAAGGACATTGGAAACCACCAAAGAGGACCCCAAAAAACCTGTAAGGACTGCTGATAAGGGGTGTGACTACGTGAAATGAAGGAATACATAAACATCTAGTAAGTGGGAATAGCTGAAGAATGTGTGATTGGTGTGTATGATAAACACTCTGTTTACGTGATGCTCAGGACACTCAGCTGGAGGAAGGATTTCCCCAGTGACCAGCACACTGCAGTAAAGAATGCCTGCTCTCCAACAGTCAAAACTGTGCTAGAAAATTCCTCTCTGGCTGACATTGGTGTCATGCAATGTAGCACACTAAACAGACAGCTCACACACAGTGAATGAAAATGTACAGGGATGTCCTGAGGAATCTTTGCAGAAGTAAAAGTTGTATGCATGAAGGGTAATGATTTTGACCTCTTGATAGTAGAGTTCAAGTAGAGATTAATACAGGATCAAATATTTAAAGTGAAGGCCAGTGTTATATAAAGGATGCTGTACTTAAAGAAAAAAAAATTACACATGAAATCTGAAAACCTCACTTTGCATACTAAGAATTGTCGACATTATCTCTAGATTACCATGGCAATTTTTGGTAATCTGTGATAGGGAGAAAAATATGTTTGTGATGAATGAAGCACCTAGTGGATAAACATGTGTTTATTTTAGACATTTTTCCTCTCTGGAAGTGAAAATTTGCCAAACAGGTGCATTTCCAGAAAGGGAAAGCAAATAATTCTGCAGTACAAGTGTTTTCTTTGTCAGGCTGCATTTACTTGGAAAAACTGATGCTTAGCAGTATCATATAATAGCTATATTCTCAAATCAGTCTGGCATGAAACAGTAGGTTTTTTCCTGCTTTTTTAATTGAACAGGTCAGCTATAGACTGATCTTTACATAAAAAATCTTATATAACATTTCTGATTTGATACAACCTGATTTGGGACAGGAAGAGAGGTAATATATGTGTGTGTGTCTGTGTGTGTGTGTGTGTTCAAATATCTGTATGACTGCTTTTCAATTTTCAACTGTGGCTCTTTTGCTTATTTTAGAAAAAGGCCACTACACCCACTCAAACTGTACTTCCCTTCTTTAAAGTAAGATTCTCAGGGGTTTTTTTTAATTCAAAATTTCCTTTCAGATCCGTCCGAGCTGTAATTTTTCCCCTTAAAGTGGTCATCTTGGTGGTGTGTATCATTTTAGTGATGATATAATGCAAAATGTTCCTCAAATTAGAATAATACCAATCAAAAGAAAACTCTATTTTCTATATATAATACAAACAGAATTCATTTTAGTGTTATCAGTCTTAATGCAACAGTGTTTTCCTCTTAGAGTATTGCTTTAAAATCAGAATTTCTTCTTTACTTGAAATTTGCCAAAGTTACTTAATTGTATAGGTTCCAGGTCCTTTTGATTTTTAATACAAGTCACTAAAAATACTTTTTATATGTTTTCCTGATCCATGCTAGAACATGAAGATGGAAACCCTTTTTATATTGAACTCAAATGTTCAATATAGTAAAACTTAGAGAGTAGCAAAAGTAACTAATTCTTGCATAGAACCTAACATCAGTACCGTGCAGGTAGGCCAGTTTAACTTGATTTTTATTGTTTTTTCTGGCCAAGTGTTTAATTGAAATAGGATCTAAAAGCAGGGTAAAGTAGAGCATGCACATACACACACACACAGAGGCATTTCTGAAAGCTGTGGTAGACAATTAGCAGAACATTTCTCTCAAAAGTCCTGCACAGATGACTCACTGAAAAGAAAAGATACAGAGAAATCCCTTTTTGTTTGCATTGCTTCTTTGCCCAAGATGTCTGTGGCCTCCACAGGCAAGAATTAGGACAATTTTTATTCATTCAGTGTCATTGTCGGTTGTCAGAAGGATTTAGTATTGTGCAAGGAAGTGCTGGACCTTGAAGCTGATTTTTGTGAGTTAAAGCATGATCTGTATCTAGCAAGAAAAACCATAATATGAGTAAATACTGTCTTACAGCATTGGTTCATAGTGAACTTAAAATTTTCTGGTGGTGAGATCTGTGCACTCTCAACGTCATGATACTAGCAGGATATAATTTTACTCTAACTGTACAAGTAAATGTTAAATTCTGGGTGCTCCTGCAGAAATGCTAGTACAGTGCGACTCTGCGTAAACAGGAGATGCTTTGCTCTCACAATGCCAGCTTAAATTACAATGAAAATGAGTAAAAGCTACCAAGTTTGTACTTGACATTGGTAAACTTAATATACAGAGTATGTGAATAGCAGAAATTCCTCCTTGTCTTTATACCCAGAACAAAACCACGCCTATAGAACTGTTACAGTTAGCGTAAAAAAATTCCTGTCAGTGAAACGTACCAGTATATGGGGGAGGGTCCTAGTTTTAGACATGGCAGACACATATCTAACCTGCATAAAAATAAATAGACTATAGCTCATGTCTCACATACTTTACTAGGTGCACAATGTGCATGTACATTAAGCGCATGTTTATGTTAAAATGTTATGATTTTATCAGATAACTGGCATAGTTGAATGACTGAAGGAGTCTAGATTTTGCTGAAGAATTAATAGAGTTAATCTGAATACATGCACGCAGGTTTTGAAGTTACTGAACTATTTCCTGTGGTTTAGGATTTCTCAAGTTATACTGCTTCTTTTCTTGTGAAGTGTGTTCATGAACACACCTATCATATGTTTTCCTTGATGGTGTCTGACTTCTCTTGTACAGAAGCAATGGTGAAGAAACTAGCCAGGTGGTACATAAACGTGCAGATCTCAGATAAAGCACACGTTAGTGAGAGAAAAATGAAAAAAATGATCTTTTCTTGTAAGGAGACATTTTCTCTGAGATTACATCATGCATCAAATCAACGGCACATCTCTGCTTTTGAACTCAAATACAATGAAACTGAAAACTGAGGAATAAGGATCTTACACCCTTCTAATTATTTCTGCTTGTTTCATTTAATTTGGGTAATTACTTATTCATGTGCAAAATGTACAGGATTTTCAGTAGAATTTCATCATCTGTGCTCTGAAAGGCAATAAACATTAGCTGATTGTCACAGAAGTAAAACAGTCGTAAACCATGACTGAAATATTATTTGTTTTGTATACTAGAAAAAACTGCCACATTGTGATAATGGAAGTGCTTCTGTATTTCCAAATACAGAACTTCACATGTCTGACCATAAAATTGAGCTATTAAATTAAAAAACTAATATTTGGAACAAATATCAAATACACAGGAGTTTTAAGTGAGCGGAGCAATCGATTGTTAACTTGCACCTTGGTCAGCCATAAATTTAGGTTTCATTACAGCACACAGAAGATGGCTGTGCTCAGCAGGGCAGACTTGTCAGTCAGTTATTGACTTCACCACTCAGTAAGGCAAGGTTATAGCCATACAGTTCTTAAAAACAGATTGCCGAGTTTTCAGTCCCAGCATGACTGCACTGCTGCTCAGCTGAGTGATCATGAAAGAAGCAAGATGATCATGGGGAAGTGACGGATTTCTGTCACGGTGCTGGGAGATCTCTGCCGGGACACAAGCCATACAGAAGTCAAAGAGAGTGTCAACTTCCTTTTGCACTTGGATGGTAAGTCTACAGTCCAGGCTGGAAAAGAAATGCAGTGTTGTTAGACCAAGCAAGAAATGGATGGCAGCAGTTATAGCTGGTCAATTATTATTTCTCCTTTATAGCTTTTTAAACTGAAGATTACATTTTACAGTTGCAGTGAATGGTTCATGGATTTTGCTTGGTTTTAAGATTTTTTGTCTTTTCATTGTCTGTTCTGTGTTTCTTGATATACGAAAGAAGAATCATAGCCCAGATTTCCCTGCATTTGTCAAAACACAAGACACTGCTTTCAGTTAAAAATTTTAATTAAGTTTAAGAAAATTTATTAAGTTTTCTGTGAAATGTATAAAAATACTTGATTGAGATGGAGTGAGTTTTTACCCTCAATGTCTTTACAGGAAAAAGAAATGCCTTGAACAACTGTATTTGAACCAGGATCTGTGTTTTGTCCTCTATTTAAATGCCACAGTTGATACCTCCTTACAGAGAAAAGATCTGGAAAAACACTGGAAGGAGGATGAGCTTTAAATGGCGGAGGAAGTTGGATCAGTAACCAAAGCAAGCATTGTTACTGCCTCTGTCAAGAGAAAACAGTAATGGTGGCAAATGTAGTTTTTTAGCTGTACCTGGTATGGGAAGCAGCTGTCATTTAATGGCTGGTTCTGCTGAAGGAAACTTACCCATTTCTGGTCCTGTTCCTCAAGGAACAGAGTAAGGAAGGCCCCTCTAGCCCTTGCTCTCCTCTTCCCAATAGTACCACAGTAACTACTCTTAAAGAGCAAATTACAGGCATGCCTTGCAGTAGGGGACAATAAAATTATTCCCAGCATCTGTTATCTAGGGAGAATTTATACAGAAGGCCTATGGTAGTTTTTTTAATGGCAATTTGAATTAGCAGTGTGCATCTGCTGTTGCACAAGTGAGTGGAACACTCACCTCTTGCTCAGGGAATTTCATCATACGTAAATACATACCTTCTCATTCTAAAATTACACATTATATACATATATTACGTATTGTGATACATATATTCACGTTTGTATGTGTGTGTAAGTTTATGGCCCTTGTGACTGTATTTTTAGCCCTTGTGATTGTAAATACAATCAACAATATCTGATACATGAAATAAGAACTATCCTCAGAAATCAGCTGGCTCACAGTGTTTCTTTCTCTATTTTTCTGCTGATGATCCTTGGTTTTCTTCATTCTTATAAGTTTTGAAAAGCCAGAAAATTTATCCCACCACAGATTGTCAGGATAGATTTGTTCTAAATATCAAAGGATTTGTGAATGATTTGTTCTAAATATCAAAGGATTTGTGATTCCTGAACAGTGCAAATTAGAAAAATGTGTAAAATAGGTGGTTGCTTATTTTATTTTACAAGAATTACTTAATTCTTGTAACTAATGTGTAAATACTTAGGTCTCCTTTTCTTGTTTTTCTCTGTTTTATCCATGAGTGTGATCTGATGTAGAAAATGTATCTGTGTCTTAAAAAAAAATCAGACAACTTTACACAGGCAACTTCTGTGATTGTGTATTCTGTATGATAGAATCCTGATTCTTTTATAGAAGTCAGATTTTTCGTATTATATTCACTTTAGATTCCATAGAAATTTAAATTCACAGAAGGCTTATTAATAATGTAACTGTAAGGATTTGAATGAGGATATATTTGACATTTAATTTCACAAGCACTGAGTTTCATGAAAAAGGCATGATACTACTGATAGCAGGAAACTTAGCACAATTACTGGATAATAGCAGACAATGACATGTGCCAAAGTGGAAGAAACGTTTGTACTTACAACAGATTGTAAATATGAATAATAAACAAAATCATTTGTCAGGGTATTTCTTCCCTTCTCCCTCTTTCCCATCCATTCTCCCCCTTCCTACAGCTCTAGAATAACAAATGTACTTCACAGAGGTAGTGTACCTTTGGGCTTAACAACTTCTGGTTAAGTTTTTAAGAGAAGGAACCTCCAGCACGCGGAGTGTGTGCATATGTACCACAGCCTATGTAGTATCTCCAGCTACAGGGTCAGGTGCTTATGGTGTGTAAGACCAACTCTCCACTCAGTTGCCATGGTTTTACAGCAGTGCATATTATCAAAAGCAATTTGTTTTTTATCAACATTTTGCGGCACAAGGGTCATCTTGTGGCAGTGGGTCTTTTTATATTTGCGTTCAGAATAATTTCCTCTTACTCTTCTTTCTTCATTTGCCCCATCCCTGGGGTGTTCAAGGCAAGGGTGGATGGGGCTCTGAACAGCCTGATCTAGCAAAAGGTGTCTCTGCCTGTGGCTGGGGCATTGGAACTTGGTTCCTTCAAATTAAAACCATTCTGTGATTAATTTCTGAGTATAGTATGTGCAGAACTTCATCTTCTTGTTCTTCCTCCTCCTCTTAAGAGTTTAGAGGTGCTAGGCTATGTTCTAGTTAACTGTTACCTGCTCACCCCCCATGGCACCAAACAAGAGAGGAGAAGCCTCAGTGGCCTCTGTGAGATTTGCTTCTCAGGAAAGAGCAGCACATCCAAGTGCACTAGGTCAGGGTTCCTTCTGTCATGCTGCATGAACCTGGATGACGTGACAGAATATTTATGGGCATCTCAGCCACTGCAGTAGCCCATGTGCTTGTAAGCACAGACCTTCATTTTCCAGGCTTTTAAATGAATACACCAGCCAAAATTACTTTAAGGAACAGGCAAATTTTTGTTATATATAAATTAACATCAGGCAGCAGATCAGGACAGGCATCAGTCCCAGCAGCCTGCAGCAGCATCCATAACCTGTCCTAAACCTCAGGGTGCAGTTTGGCATTACAGCTATGCCATCCTTGTTAGGGTGCTGCAGCAGACTTTCTCCTCTTTCTTATTTTGGTGTTGGGATTTTTTTTTTAATTTGTATTTAACTTTAATTCTTTACTGTATGTTACTGCAGCCTCACGTTGACTCTTCATCCAGTTTCGTCCAAAGGAAAACTCTTGTTATGAATTGTTTATTAATTGTTTGTAGAGTGAATTTTCTGGTGATCAGCCAGATTAACAGACTTGCTGTTGGTGGATCAGGTACCAGGCAAGTGGCCATGCACACAGCTTGGATTACTGGCTGTGACAGAGCACTCTCAGTTCTGCAGTAATGTGAAACAAATGTACTCCTAGTCTGTTGAAGAATTGTGTCTCAAGACAACTTTAGTCCATATGAAATGGTCCCATTTCCATCCTGACTTGCCTGTATGTTACCTTGCCTAAGTGCTTGTTCCCAGTCCTTCATTTCCAGTGTTATGAGCACCTTCGCTCTTGTCCTGTGGTGAGGCAGTTCAGGGCACTAAACCAGCATGAAAATATTTGTATTCTTTATAGTAACCCCTCTGCTGGTATAAGCAATGTCAGACATTTGATAAATCTTCAATACCCATTAACTAGGCCACCCCTCTCTTTTGCAATGTGTGACAAAAGAGTACACTGAAGTCCTTCTGTCCAAGATCCTACCTGTACAAGGAGTACTTGTCCTAAGTATAGTCTTGTTAAGCATCTGGGAGTGTTTTCTTCCTCAGACTCTACTAGAGTGCCTACTAGATTGAAAGAATGGTTTTAATGAGGATTTAAAAGAGAAGATTTCTGATTGTGCTGTCTTTCTTTCTCTAACCTCAACATTTCTTCATTATAATTTTTCACTGTCCTAAAGATTTTTGTGATTATTTAATTTCTTTTGTCCCTGTCCATCTTTCGTTATGATTTCTCCTTTTTTATCTCTTGTTTTTCAGTTGCGTTCGAGCTCAGAGATTGGCCAGGACATCCTGAATGACTGCCTTGCAATCCAGCCCCTCCAGCCAGCCCTGTCACCACATGATGCTGTAGATAATGCCATGGGACACTCCCCAGGGCCTGCTTGTGATATTTACCCAGGTATAGAATAAGACAGTTAAAAGCTGCTGTATTATTCCTCACTTAATATTAGGGATCATTTTGTAGAGTAGAATGTACTCTGAAATCCATATCTATCCCATAAGAAGGACAGAATATGAAAAGTAATATTAAAAAAGATAGATTTTAATCATGTTTTTATATGTTTTTCGGAGGGAAGGAGACCAATCATACTATACCCATGAAAACACCTAATGCAACATGGATGGATATTTTTGCTCTATAGGCATTTGATTCTGCTACCAACTTACTTCTACCATTCCTTGTAGACATCTTGAATACATGAATCTCCATTTAAAATCACAGTATTTTTCCTCTGCTTTATTCATGGAGCACATATCAATTTTTCAATTGATCTACATTAAGGAACTGGAATGCTGCATTATGAGTTCACATATTTTGACTATAAATATACAATAAACACATTTACATTATGAATGTAATAATCCTATTGTATTATTTCAGTTAGATGTCTGAGATTTTCCTACTAAAATAGCTTTGTCATACCTGCCTACGTGTACAATTTTTGTTAACATTTCAAAAAAACTTTGAAACCACTGGTAAGTTATGAGTGATAATAAACCTTAAAGCTCAAGAGGGCAATGGGCAGGATGTTAACATTTTTTAATGCAGTATTTTAGCAGTTGTGAGGGCATCTGTTTTTAACTTTCACACAAAATGCATTACGTCTTTTCTCACTTCAACTTTTGAGCGAGAAGCAGATGTAGGAAGTGAATGAATTGGCTTCATTGCTGTTATCTGCAGTGATGAAAATGGCATTATATGAAGTGGCCACTTCAATACATAGTTTTATTTTACTGAGAGGCTTGTAAAGCTAGCAATTCTTTTTCATGTTATTGTCAAGACTGCTGTGAGTCACACAATAGTTGGTGATGATGTAGGTTTATATGACAAAAATCAGGACATTTAAAGCTGTGATTGATTGTATTCTAGTTTATTAAGTAGTTGGTATTACTTGTATGCTGCTAGCTTTTAAATGCCTTAGTCTGAGTACAGACTGAGTGTGACATTTGCTAAATGAAAGAAAAGGGAAATTTCAGATTTTAAAAATGTGATTTCAGCCAGAGAAACTCTGGGAATAAGTAGTTGGTTACAGTTGTTTATTTTACAGTATGCATTGAGAGGGAGCTGGATAGTGAGGAATGTTGAGATTTTTTTAAAAAATTATTTAATGGTTTCACCAAGTGTAACATGCAAAACTAAGAGATAATAAAGACTCATCTTTTCCTTTTCTTTTCAAGTTCCTAGACAGAATGGAAGCTGGAATGGGACAGTGTGTCAGATTTCAGAAACTGAGGATATTCTCACAGGAGATGACCACAGCAATCTGTTGAGCACTGCTCCCTAGCTTCCAGACTATGCTTAAATGTCCAGCTCTGTGTGCTGGGTCAGTCCAAACGCGGGCTGACAGGGGCTTGAACAGGCTGCTGCCCATGACACGCTGGGTAAAGCCTTGCCTCCAGCCAGCCCTCAGCTGGCAACTGTGTGCCATCATCATGTCCCACAGACAGCTTCTGAGGCTGAGACTTTACTTTCTGTAGTCTCATTCATGCTTTGTCTTTCAGTACTTGATGTTTGCAGCACTACTAACTATGAACCTTCTTTGATAAAATGATATCTTTTGGTAGTTTCTTTCCTGGCACTGCTTCCTATTGTATGGCAATTTTTATGGTAAGTTAATTTTTATGGTAATTATTCAACATAGTCTAATCAGCATTAGTTTCTGTGTAAGTAATAATCTGCTTTCTCTTACAAGTGTTCCCAGCTATGTCTAACTTGGCAAAGTTCTTGTTCTATTAATTTGTGCTGTTTCACATCAGTTAGAGGGTACTATGTCAGGCAAAGATCAATCCGTGTCACTCCATTTTGATAACTACTTAATCCAGTCGAAATAAATTGTTTCATTAACTACTCATCAGGGATGATGCAGGGTAATACACTATGTGAACAAATCAAATAAATCCAGCAGGCAGGGAATTATTTTATTGAAATGGCAACATGAAAATTTTTCGTGTCCCATAGAGAAGAAAGTAAAATACACAAAAACATAAGTGTCTTGCCTCAGAGAAGCTACCCTTCAAAATTCACTGAAAATAATTTTTTTTGTAAATATCATTAACAGCTTTGGGACTTCTGAAGAGTTAAACACATCCTTTTTACTGTTTGAATACTGTTGGGTACTGTTTGAGACAGCATATTAGATGAAATGTCTCTGTGCTACTTCTAAAGTAGAAAGAGGAATATATTTTCATTCTTCCAGTGGTGTCCAATCAAATTTTTCTGACTTGAGGGTGACTTCACTTATTATTGATGCACATTTAAAGCAAAGGTAGGTTTTTTCTTGTAGAAGAAGTCTACAGAATAAATATTTGAAAACAAACCATTAGAAATACGTAAGAAATGTCAAAAGTACATGTTTAGATGCAAGTCCTTTTTCACTTACATAGTAGAACACCTGCAGTGACCACTGTATAGTTTCTCAGTACTGATAAAATACAGAATCTATAAACATAGACACATTTAAATTAAACAACAATAACCTTTTTGATTACACATCTAATACTTGGAGTTAGGTCACCAAAAGAGTTTTTTCTTATTTTGTAGTCTTTATGACTTCATAGAAGAAATCCAAACTGACTATTATCTAACTAATAGAGTGGGGTAGCATTATGGATTCTTTGCTTAAGACAAAACTAACACCAAATTACATTTATGCATCTAAAACAAACAGATAGACTAAGGGCTAAGCATTGTGACAGTGTCTAGGTTTTAATTTTGAACAATACCTCGGCATTTGGGTTTACTCGGTTCACAGAATGAGGATGAGAGCAATGCACTCATAATAACGACATGAGGGTGATTTTTTTCCTACTGTGAAATAGTATGAAATTACTTTGTATAGAGCAATCTGGAATCACTAAAACTGGAAGAATCATAAATAATGCAGCAGAAAGAAGTCCCATCTTTTTACTATGCTGTTTGGATAAAGCTTGATCATTTCTTATTTAAGTGTAAGCCAGAATGTGTAATTCATTTATAAGTAGTTACTGAATATCACACTAAGTTCTGCTCCAGAGCAAACAAAGGATCTTTCTAAGGCTTGTCAAGTGCATAATTTTCTTTGCAAGTTGGAATTTAAAAATTGTATCAGTAAAGTTACAGAACTTCTTTGAATTCTAACTATTTTTAAAATAATGTCTTATGCTCTATTGTGAAACTCTGACCTAACTCCTTCTATGTGTATGACTTACTGTGCTTTCCTTGAGTAACACTTTTGGGTTTTTTTTCCCACTGAAATAGTACTAAGCTGGGTGCTCTGTGCACATAATAAGAAAAAATCCAATACCCCAAGAGTTTGTATCTATGGTAATGATAGGAAAGTACTCAGGTACAACAGGCAGGTAGAGGATAAGGACACATACAGGAATAGATTAATGAAATTATTAATTAATGAAAGAGTTTTCTTAAAGCAATTGTCCTAGTGAGTCCGTAAGAGATGTATGAAAAAAAGCAATCTAGTTGTTTTTGGTTTTTTTTTAAAGTGGTCTGGTTTTTTTTCTTTAAAAATAGTTTGTTAAGGGTGACAGGAAAATATTTACAGCTGATTCCTGTAAGAAAAAATTAAGAATGAGAAGGAAGAACTGACATATGAATGGCCCTTGCTGTGATAAACAGAACTGTATTTGATGCATAGGAAATGGATGCAAAAGGCGCAGTAATGTAGGACTACCAATAATGAAGAGGATCTCTGTTTTCACCTTTTAGGCTGAATTTATGTATTGCATACATATCTAGAACTCCTGCTTAATGTGACAGTCACAGGTAGGACCATATACACATTACAGGGGGCAAAAAAATGTTAATATTATCTTAGTTTAAGGAAGATAGTTTGCTTCCCTTCAGACTTGCTCTTTTTTTAAACACTTTTACTTATGAGTTTATAATTTCTCTTTTGAGACAACTTAATGGTTCTCCAGAAACTGATGTAACGTTTGGGTTCCCATTCTTAAGAACGTTTACCAATGGACTGCTACAAACATTGGAGTCAATGTGGCCACTTGCACCATTTATGGTTCTATTCATCATGATGCGACTGCACTTTAGAAACTGCAATCCACTAAAAGAGAAGAAAATGAAAGGCAGGGATGTGATCTAGAGATGCCATTTCAGGAATGGCCTAAAATACTAGTCCAGACCCTGCTTTATTGCTTCAGTACTTTAATGTTTTCCAGAATCTATGATCTGCCTGCAAAATACCTGAAAGGAGATAGAAAGGCCATCAGTGCAGGTGGTCCATGTGACAGACCAACTTTGGAGACAGGCATATTATCCTGAAAATGCAATTTTTACTTCTACTGTACTTCTTAATGCATGATGGCTTCTTGAGTTTCACGTCCTATAGAGACTTCAGATTTACAGATGAGCTGAGGATAAAGGTAAAACAGACAACAGATTTTCATTTGCTGGGCTTACCACTTACAACTCAATACAGCACATATCCACATATTCCTGGCACCAAAATCCTGTAGGGAAGTGTGGACTTCCTAGGGGAAGTGAAAGAGGGAATATATGCAAGTGATGCTTCCAAGTGCAAAAAATATTTCATATTTTTCCTTCTGTGCAACAGTAAATCAGTTGTTGTCAAGGGCCTCGTAAATACTCCTTACAGAAATACAAGGCTATATTTAGTAATTTTTAAAAAGCAACCTTGCAAATGTACGCATGTAACTGAGCTACAAAATTAAACCTTCACTTTGTCTTACTCTACATGGTAAGAACTCTCAGCCCTACTCCAAATTCATACTGTCAGTAATCAGAGGAGAGATATTTTGGTGGCAGAAATTGTTTTTAAGAGTGCTGATTTGATGGTTGTAAGTCCAAGATGCTCTTCAATTAGAGCATTTTTGGTAATTTGCAAATTTCTGCATTTAAATATGTTCCATAAAATTACAGGTTTCTGACTCCATTGAAAAATAACCTTTTTTTGGCCTTAGATTCTGTGACACTTTAAATGCTACTTTTTGTGTTTCTTTTTCTTAAACCTTATTCAGAATCATCCTTTTCTCTCACAGCCACCTAACTTGTTCCTATACATTGTGAGGATACATGTAGATTTAGCTTCTCATAGAGAATTGTTTGCAAAAATATTCTCATGGAAAATTCTTATGTACTGAGAAATGGATATGTGATGAGAGTCCAGAAAAGAAAACACAACTCCTTACTCTCTTTGGTTGAAACTTTGTGCCTGTCACCCAGTTTGAGGTTCACAGTTGGGACTAAGTTGGGACTAAGCTATATTCATCTTGTAAATAATGTTGTAGCTTGGACTTTTTAAGGGATACAGAGGAATAGCATCCATGATTCTTTGGCTTTTATCTGTTTCAGGTTGTTTGGGTTTTTTTCAAAATATCTGAATATGTCTAAAACTGCTTTAAAGGTGTTAGTTTATCTTGAATTGATAAAGAGAAAAGCCTTCTTGTAGCAGCCCGTTTTGTTAGGTAATCATAGAATGATAGAATTATAGAATGGTTCACAGTGGAAGAATTACTAAAGATCATCTGTTTCCAGCCCCCCTGCCATGGGTGGGGGCACCTTCCACGAGACATTTGAGGTTTCTCAAAGACCCAACCAGCCTGGCCTTGAGCACTTCCAGGGATGGGGCATCCACAGCTTCTCTGGGTAACTTCTTCGAGTGCCTCACCACCCTCACAGTAAAGAATTTCTTCCTAACCTCTAACCTAAACCTCTTATCCTTTTGTTTAAAACACACTTAACACTAACACTTAATTCTACATCTTTGTGTGTGGACCTATGTGGGGTGCTATACTGGAGTCAGGGAGATGCTGGTTGTCACAAACATTTCACAGAATCACAAGGCTGGAAGAGACAAAGTTTAAGATCATCGAGTCCAACCTCAACTAAACCATGGCACGCAATGCCACATCCAGCCTTTTCTAAACACATCCAGGGATGGTGACTCCACCACAACCCTGGGCAGACCATTCCAGTAATTGATCACTCTTTCCATAAAAAATTTTTT
>VWZP01009084.1:61698-74936 GCA_013396995.1 Dicaeum eximium | reverse complement strand
GACAGCACCCCCAGGTCCCTTTGTACCTGGGCACTGTCCAGCCACACCGTCCCCAGCCTGTAACACTGCAGGGGGTTACTGTGGCCAAAATGTAGGATTCAACACTTGGACTTATTAAACATCATCCTATTGGACTTTGCCCATCCATCCAACCATTCCAGGTCTCTCTGCAGGGCCATCCTACCTTCGACAGATCGACACACGCTCCCAGCTCAGTGGCATCTGCAAATTTACTCATGAAAGACTCAATTCCCTCATCCATGTCATCAATAAAAATATTGAACAGAGCTGGCCCCAGCACAGACCCCTGAGGGACACCCCTGGTGACTGTCCCCAGCTGGATGCAGCACTATTCACCACCACTCTCTGGGCCTGGCCATTCAGCCAGTTCCTAACCCAGCAAAGAGAGCTCCTGTCCAAGCCACGGGCTGCCAGCTTTTCCAGGAGTGTGCTGTGGGAGACAGTGTCAAAGGCCTTGCTGAACTCCAGGTACACAATATCCACAGCCTTTCCTGCATCCACCAGGCAGATCACCTGGTCATAAAAGGAGATCAGGTTGGTTAAACACGACCCACCCCTCCTAAACCCATGCTTTGCTCAGTTTCATACTATTTGAATCAGGTATTTAATGGAATCAGGACTGAAAAGACATTGGGAAGGTATTTACTGGCAACACTTTGAGCAAGTAACTCACAAGTACAACTCACTAGGAAAGCTTGTTAAACACAGAACTCCCAAGAAAATGTGGTCAAGTTTTCTAGCAGTTTCTAAAATAGTGTCCAAAATTTTCTATCAGTCTTCACTAGTGAAGTAACCTGAAGTCACAATGTTTTTTGACTGATATATGCCTGTACACTGCTAATGCCTGACAATGTTTCCCTTCAGATGGTAATTACAAGATTCAGGTAGTAGCTTGGACCAGTGCCATGTCTATGCTGGGAAATTTTAACAGTTGCATTTTTGTCAGTCCGAAGCTGCTGGTATTGAGGTTTCACTTCACTGGGTGTCCACGGAGGTATTTTTATTAACACACTATCTTGAAAGAAGTTGCACGGACAAAAGTTGTGTTGCACTTCCAGTAGGTGTTCCCTGGTCTCCCACATTGCTGTATTGCAAAGCAGACTGGGAGCCCAGATACACTCTTTCAGCATGCTGCAAGCATTTAACATACCCTGGGTAAAGGAATAGGTTTTTGCAAAAACACATGTGGTTTTATCCTTAAATATCCTACCTGGTGCACTAATGCTTGTTGTAGTTAGCTCTTACTTTACACTGTGTACTGTCTCTTCATCAGAAAAAGAAAAAAATAAGTACTGCTGGGAAACTTAGCAGAAGGTTGGCAGTGGCTGCCTGTGCTTGGCTACAGATAACCTTTTCCCAGAGACAGAATCACCATGTCTTGGGCAGTGCTGTGGGAGCCTGTGCTACCACAGCATCATAATCTAACCTTTTTGCTCCTGATCCTGAAGAGTTTAATTGTAAATGCAAAGATCACTTAGTAAACTAAGATCACTGGTAAACTAAACCATTGTATATTTTTATACCGTTTTGTTAGTTTTTGACATGGTAAAATGCAAGTTACCCTATTTTGCCAAGGAATCATTTAAATAGTCTCTTTTCATTTAGACAATCAGGGCTTTCCTTTGCAATGTCCCAATTCGTTAAGTATTGTCTCTGCTTTTGCTGTCAGAATGTGTGCTTGGTTGTTTTTCAGTATTTTCTTCTGTGCTGCATGTAAGACGAAATAAGAATTTCAAAAGTTCGTTCCTTTGTTTTTATGTTCTGCACTTATCTTGATGCTATGCTGAGAGACAGACATGGAAAAAGTAACTTTTGGGGCTCATGAGCAAAGTGGGAAAAAAAATCCAGTCTTAGTAACAAAACATCCTCAGCTCCTTCTTTGCAAGTTACTCTGCTGCCTTAAGTGATGTCTCATCTTCCTTTGGCATCTGTCTCCTCTGTTCCTCTTTAAGGTTTGGGATGTCTTCTATTGTCAGAAGTCTGTCCTCACTTGGGTTGTGATGAGGAGGCTCTGGTCCACACAGAAATTAGCAAAGAGCAGAGCCTGGCACCAAGGTCAGCCTCCACTCCTCCAGCTCTGATCACCAGTGTCAGCTTCCCCCAATCTTTGACATTACCTCTACAGCATCTGTATTGGATGTTTTTATTCACAAAGTGGTTTCCTGTCTGTCATCTAGCACTGTGTGTCATTTCCACCAGCTGAAAGATGTCCAGGGCTGCTTGTTAATACAGCACACAGCTACAGCTGGGGCTACAGCATAAGTAGACTCATTTATAGAGCGTTTTCTTAACTCTGTCTTGGCTTGGTCAATATCCAGTATGTCACAAAAGTGAGCTTGTAAGGATTAATAGAGCCTTTCCAAAACCAGGCTGAGGATTTAGGAGATTAGGTGAATTTTCACCTTTTTGGTCTTCTGTAGCAAAATTCACACCTGTGAATGAGAAAATGATGACTTGTGAAATCATTTTCTTGAAGACTGATCTGTGGTGAGGCTACCTCTAATGCAGTCTTTCTTCTGCTAGGATTGCAGCATCCATGAACATATTTCAGCCTAGAAAGATGTTTTACTGGTGACTGTGCCCCCTGGGGAACTGGTTTAAACTCTAGGATTTTATCAAGAAATTCAAATCATTAGCTCCAACATACTCCTCACTAGCATAATGTAAATTTTATAGGTAGAATTTTACTCAGTAAACTAGCCCTGAACAATTCTTTTTTTTTTAAGAGATTGGAAGATATGACAGAGAGGAGAGGTAGTTTTTATCTTTTAGACAGACTAATTCATTCTTTCGGTTCATAAAATATTTAAGACCATGTATTTGTCTGCCGGTCAATATCAGCATAAGCTACCTGACACTGTCAGTAGAAATTGTTGGGTAACTGAATTTTCAGAGATACAAAGATTTAAATTTGTCTGATTTAAACTTTTTTTTTAAAAAAAAGGTTACAAGAAAATAAGGTTAAATAAGGTTACAGGGTTTGGGATCAACTAATCAGGACATTGAACAAAGTCCTGTATTGCTTTTTGTTTAGCTAGGAAGCAAACAGGCAGGAAACTTTCCTTATTGGAAAGAATACAAGAGAAAACTCATAGAAAATTATTAGGCTGTTAAAGATGGTTTAAAATTTTTCTATGTATTACTGAGGAATATGGGCCAATATTACTCTCAAGGAATTAGTGATTTTTACGGCTGAGGGGAAAATGTAGAAAGCATTTTACATTTTCTGAAACTGTTCTTTCTGTTCACAAGTTCTAAAAATACTTATCTTAGGAACATTGACACATCTTCTACAATAGAAAAGTGTAGAAGATTTACAGCCTTATTCAGACAAAAAATTCCAAGACAATGAGCATGGCTGTGATCATTCATGCCTGGTTTGATGGAAATGTCATTTGGAAGCAACAACAAATACTTACTTATTTTCATATGGATTTTCTTCTTCCCTTTGGAAAACAACACATGAGAAAACCCTTAATTTTCTTAGTTGCTAAGCATTTGCACTCGACAGGAGGGGCTGCATGTTGGTGTTTGGTCATTTATCAATATTGTTGTTTGGTCAGTTTTCTGTGTTGTTTCCTGTCTGATGAACATTATTTCTGTCTTTTACTTTCAGCAGCTGTGATCCCCAGCACGCCAATAAATCCAAGTGGAGCAGCAGCTGGTGCAGTGTCCTTGTCTCACCCCAGCAGCCACTCTTCCCCGGGACATAACATACAGGGCAGTCCTCTGCATCCTCCCCAGATACCTCTTCTCGCAGCAGCAGACTCAGAGAGGTGAGACCCTGTGTTTCCCAGCTTGAGCCTGTGGCTGGACTGTCTTCAGAGATCCCAGGATGGGGGGAAATACAATTGGTGGTGTACAGAAAGGCACTGGTGGCAGCCCTGGCCAATAACTGCTCTGGGTAGAGATTTATCAGGAGGGGAGGTGAAATGGACAGTGTCATTCCAGTCTGGGAGGGAGATTTTCCATCTCCTTTTCAGGGACTTTCTCCAATCCCTTCTTGATCCCAACAAAGGGCCCAAGCAAGGAAAGCGATACCAGCCGTCATACTGAACTTCAGGTGACCACAGCTATACCTTACAGAGTTGGGGCCCAGAGATTCACATTTCTGTTTACTTGTGGGAGAAGAGTCATATTCTGTCAATATTCTCCCAATACTAAGCATTCCTGAAGGAAGATCTAGCCTTTTTTTCTTAATTGCCATTTTATGAAGAACAATAGATAACAAGCAATTTTTTATTTCATCAGTTTTAGAGTTTGATTTATAGTCAGGATTTATTTTATGACAGTTATGTATATTTTATTATATGCTAGTTAAGTATTGTAAATTCTATGATTTTAGATATTTCAGTGACATAAAAACCAGTTGCTTGGATGCGTTTTGATTTTCATTGTTAGACATTCCCTAAATTATTTTCAGCAATCTTTCCAATTATTTAGGTAGTGTATGGTACTACAGATGTTGAAATCTATAGTTCATTGAACCAGAAGCCTACCAAATCACAAGTCTGAAGAGGCTAAGTAAATGGTTTTTAGTGGAAAATTCAGGACGATAACATCATCACACTAAATACTAAGCTCTTACTATCTGCTCATGGATACTTAAACATTATTTTAAAATTTCTTTTTTAGTGCTCTAAGTGATAAACGGCTGTATTTCACTAATGTATTTCAAAGTATTTAATTTCCTTGAATGACAGATATAACAGTAATTTGAAGAGTACAAAATCCCCAATTATAAACCTGAAAACAACATTCACTAGATTTCAATTACTGGTAAATGAGCATAATTTCTTTGGATGAAAGCAATATTCACTCTGCCTTGTATCAGGAAGACAGAAGAACATGATGTCTTGGGAAATTAACAACAGGTGAAGGTACATTTTTATTTCAGACTTCACATGTGAATTCAGCCAGTTCTGGAGCCACTGGAAGTTGTTGAGCTGTTTGTACATCAGTCTGAGATGGAGCTTACTGCCTCATGGTCACTGGAGCTCATCTACTTGGTTCATTCCTTCCTCCCCACTCGTGCCCCCATGATCCTGCTCTTTTTTCCCTTGTGCTGGCTCTGGCCCTCTGTGCACATCTCTGGGATGATCAATGCTCTCTTGCCTGACACAGAGGCTTTTCTGACCCAGTATATTGCATGGCCTGTCTAACATCCATGCCCAATGATTGCCAAAGCATGAGGTGACAGGCAGGGACACATTAATAGTTGTTATAGGTATAAATGTCATTATAAAAGGCATTTATAGTGATCTCATTAGTGATCTCATTAGCCCATTTCTGACGTTCTTCTGCTGTAAAACCATAGCAGAGGTGCCTAGAGTGAGACTTCATTGAATTCATTGAATGCATTTCAGGCATCAAGACAATAGAGTACTCTACAAAAGAATAAAAACCTAACATGGTGTACTCCTTTTTCATGTGTTAAATGTACATATGCTCTCTAAAAAGGCTTTAAGTGCTAATTCCCATATGTAGTGCTGCTTTGGATTAAAAAAAGTTCCAGTGTCTTTGTTTAGGTAGTGTGACAAATGACAATTTAAATTCAGAAAAGGAAAAAAGTATTATGGTAGTATTGGTTTGATTACAATACACAGGGTAGAAGTTGAGGGAAATGTTTAAAATAAGAACTAAGGCAGAATCTGCATATTGAATCTAACACAGTACACTCGCCTGGGGGCCTTGCGAGTAGGCTGTCACCTCACGTCATGGGTGTGATGAGAATGGTGAAAATGTGAATTAACCTTCAGTAGAGAAAGTGGCAGAGATAGTGTCTTTGAAAGGTGTGAATCATCCTGTTTAATTCAACCTCATTGTTGAGAGGAGGGTGCAAGTAGAGGATTTGTTGCCGCACATGCTAGTAAGGGTCAGACTAGATGACCTTTGAAGGTCCCTTCCAACCCAAACTGTTCTGTGGTTCTGTGGTTTTATGCTGTGTGGTTCCTGACACACTGTGTGTGCCCAAGGTCATTTTAGAGCTAGGACAGGCTGACCAGCACTTGCTGCAGCAGAAGGCTGTATTTGTTGGGCTGAAGCTGATCCAAACTGGCTGTTTGAGGATGCTGGGGGCCAAGCCTGTGCCACTTTTTGGACAGCAGACTCAGGTTTATGAGAGACAGAAGCAGAAGGAAGTAAGCACTTTCTCTACATTTCCACATACCATGGGATAAAGAAATAATGGGAGGGTTTCTTTTGAGTCTTTCTCTTCTAGATGGTGTGAGGGAAAGTGTGGACCTGATTAATCCTTATTAATGTGAGAAACTGAGCCAAACATGGAACACATCTAACATTGCATTCATTATGTGTACAAAACTCTGAGAACACATAATGCAAGGCAGTTAGAGAGTTTGAATCTAAGAAATCATTTATGAAAGGAGAGAGCATAAATAATAAAAGTGCAAATTTACATTCTGTCTGTCCCAGCTCTTTGATACTAACTTTGAGTGCTCCACTAATATGAAGTACTGCAGCTATTCAATGAAGGTATCAAATGTGTACCTAAAAGCATATCTGTAACAGGGAATATGTACTTCACTTCCTTTTCACTCACTACTATAATGCAAGAAGGCATGAGCATACAAATAAGCTGAAAGAACAACCTAATTAAAACTCAGATCCAAAATTATGGCTTTATATGGCATAATTAACATATGTGGTTCAGTGCCCCAAAGTTGATGGTGCTAAATGTTTGAAATGAGTATTTTAAAATTCTTTCTTTATATAATGAATTATCCAAATATACATCTTGCTTTTGAGCAAGAACTAGCCTGTTAATCAATGTGACACAAGAGCAAAATTTTTCAGGGACTTGGTGTTCCAGGTGATTTTTTTATCAACCTGTGAAACAGAGCTAGCAGTATGTCCCTAAAGCATGATGCATCCCAGCTTCACAAGAATTTCTAGAGGCTGTGTAAGCCTGACAAGAAGAACTTAGGGCCAAAGTGTTCAGTTTAGCAGTACCATTAATTATGCTACAATAAGTTCTGCAACAGTCATTATTTTTGCTTATTTATGTGTGGGTTTATATTCCCTTTATGATTTCACTGTAAAATAGTAAATGCCTCCAAGCTAGACTTCCAGGAGCAAAAGCCTCTGTGCAGCTCTACCCAAGAAGCCGAGACACCCAACCTTCACACGTTACAAAGCTGTTTGTATGTAGCACACAAAGGGCTGCCTTGAAAAAGGTCTTCAGTTAACAGTGTGGTTTTGAAATAAGAACATTAACGTCTTTCCAGATGTGGGACACTTCAGAGGATTGCCTGTTAATCACGTTTCTTTTTAGTGGGTGAACGACACATATAAATGACAAATGCTTGAGGTGTCGGTAAGGCTAACCCTGAACCTGAGCCATAGAGTCACAGAATCCTAGAATAATTTAGGCTGGAAAAGACCCTTAAGAATTTAGGCTGGAAAATACTCTTAAGACCATCAGGTTCATCTGTTAACCTGACAGTTCCAAGGCCACAACTAAACCATGCACCCAACCATCCACATGTCTTTCAGACACCTTCAGGGATGGTAACTCCACCACTTCTCTGGGTAGCCTGGTCCAGTGCCTGCCAATCCTTTCTGTGAAGAAATTTTTTTAAATTATTCAATCTAAACCTTCTCTGGCACAACTTGAGGATGTTTCCTTCTTGTCCTGTTGCTTGTTACTTGGGAGTAGAGACTGAATTCCACCTGGCTACAACCTCTTTTCAAAGCAAACCTAGCAAAATTTGGAATTTTTCTCACACTTCTTTTTTTTTTTTTTCCAAAGGCATTTTTTTTATCTTCTCATATTTACAAGAAACTTAGTTCTCTGATACAATATAGGCACAGAAAATACTGAGATATTTTATAAAAAATTACATAATCTCCCTCCAGAGTCTGTATATTGAGGTGCCTGCTCACAGCTTCCTTCCTTAAACTCCACTTTGAATTCCACTTAAATTCTCCTTTTACCTTCTCACCAAAGATAAGATGAGGTACTGGTCAGAGGGTTTGTTGCTCTTCCTGCTATCCCTTCTTTCAGCTAGATTTTGGTTTTCTTGCCCAAAATATTTCTGTTATGCAAGAAGATTGCATTCGTTAAAAACAAAACAAAACAAAACAAAAAAAACCACCCCAAACAAACAACAAAAAACCCACACTTGTAGCAGAGAAATCATTGGAGACAAACATGCATTATAGGTTGGTAAATAATTAGGCTTTTGTTATTCTGGTCAAATGAATGTATTCATAACTTTGGGGAACACATCTTATTTTTTCAATTCTGTTCCTGGGAAAAGGTGTGCTTTCCTTCAATGTGTTTTTAAAGCATGTTTATTTGATTTTCACTGATAGGTAGCCAGACTAACTTATAGTGCAATATGCTGGGTTTCACAATGCTGTGTTACAACAGAATGTTTCCTTCACTGAGAGCAGACTGAGGATCTGTAAAGACACAGCATAAAGCGCAGAGTGAGTTCAAAGAATGTCACAGAAAGAATGACAGAGCAGAGAATGGAGACATCATCCCAGATTTTCTGGATTCTCCTAGAAAAAAAAAGGCATTCGAGAAAGAATGACCATGGATTTTTGTTCATTTTACATTGTCAGAAAGTGCAGCACTGTACAGGACACTGTTGGAGACAGCAGCCTCTTACAGGGAGCTTCGGGTTCAGTCCTCTGTTCAGCTCAGCGAGATGAAAGCCTGATCACCTTACTGTGTGAACTGCAGAACATCTGGATATGTTCCCAAACTGCTGAAGCCCAGCAGAAAGGACTCAGCCAGTTAACAGAGCAGCAACCCAATAAACTGTTTACAAGTTGTTCAAAGAAAACTATGGCCTCTGAAGGAAAACAAAACAAAACAAACCAACCAAAGTTTTCAGCTTTAACGTTCAATTTCCACTTCAGAAACACATCTATAGAAACCATAAGGTTTCATTTTGTCTGAATGGTGACATATGCTTTAATTTACGTTGCAAAGTTAAGGGGGGAAAAAATGAAGACAGAACTACATCCAACATAGTTAAATAGTTCCTGTCTCAAATATTTAATGTTAGTAGCATTTTGTGCCATAGTGTAGCATGGATTAATGGTAGGTAAATTATGTCTTTCATATGCAGGTCCAGTTTCCTTTCTTATATTAAAAAAAAAATATTTAAAAAACTTTAAAAATTACTTAGTTGCGGTGAAATAAATTGAGGAGCTGCAAAGCACTTGGGTTTCTAGGTGAAGAAATATATATATATGAAACTTATATGTATTCTTGCTACAGAGACATGAGGTTGTTTCCCCACTGCACCAAGGATTTATTTGGTGATAAAAAAAATGAAAGGTGATAAAAATTATAAAGTAAATTATATGAACAATGATAAAATAAACTAAGTGAAAGTACTATATAAATACTAAATTTATACTGTGTTATGACTCTTAGATTTTTCTCTTCCCTTCCTTTTCCATACATTTCTTAGGTTCTGCATGTAGTTGTAGTGACTGTTGACTAGGCCAGTTCCAGTAAACAAATGCTAGAGTAAAATCTCTTTTTTCTGAGGTCATGACTAGTCCTAGTAGTTAACAAACCCCCTTTCTTTGTGGCATTTTAACTAATCTCATCAAAACAGGTAAGCTTTGGTAACTTTGTCATCCATCTTGCTTACTACCAAATCTAGTCCTACCCCAGCAAGACAATTTTTCACAGCTAAAATTGGAAAAGAAAAATTTTCTTAATGGCTCCAGAAACATTCCTGCTCAGATTTTACACCTATCAGGCATAGGAAAGGGCAACTTTCTGCAAATCTGGCTAGTTCCTGATTGAATTGACACCTGGGCTTGACTATAGATCTTGATTGCAGTTTCCAAGTGCTTACAAGCTGGTCCTGAGTGTTTCAGGAACAAAATTAAATCAGCTGTTCTCCCAGGAATATGATGAGATTTGTTCATAGACAAATCTGGGCTGTGACAAGTTTCTCTTTTGTTAAGCAGAAGGAAAGAAAAAGTAGATAACTATAGTCGTGGATATGGGTAAGCCAGGTTGATTTATAAATAATTTAAAGACCACTTATGTCTACTAAAAAGGAGTCCTGTCTGGCTGTAAAATATAGTGCATTATTATTGAGAGAAAGTTTTTTGGATGTTAAATCAAAGGTAAATCTGTAAAACTGTGCTTTCCACTTTGAGTTTTGAAAAGGATTTTTCCCATTACTGGCTACTGGTTAAAATAATTTTTCAGAAATTAATTTTCCCAAATTAATCCTGAAAACACAAAGCATGATATTCCATGATTTTTAAAATAATTATAGTATTTAAAGACTTCTGTGCTTGGCTCTCAATATCTGGCAGGAGATAACAGTCTTTCTATGTGACTCCTACACAAAAAACTAACTCCAGTTATTACTCAGGAGGCATATAACCAGGTGTTACAGCACTTTTTAAAAACCTCTGATATTTTTAACACAATATAACTAGTGATTTCTCCTTCTAAAAAAATGTACAATAGTATTATTGTGAAATATGTGCATCCTTTGCTCTCTTCTTACCTGGTATGTCTTTCAGTCTACTCTGCATCAATTATCTGGAACAATGAAAAATTTGACACATTAAAGACTCAATGGCTAAGTAGTAACATCTTTATATCCTCCACCCATATAGCATTTCTGAATTAATATGTGTTTATGAAGTTAATATCACATCAGCACCAGGACCATCCAAACCCTACTTATATGCTTAAAAAATATGCTTCTCACAGAAAACTGAATAGGCAGTACATCATACAACGTTCATCTTGATACTTTTTACACTCCAAATGTAGATTATGGTTCACCAAAAATGCAGTAAATACCTTTCAAATAAAGCCAAAATCACATAGATAACAAGTGGCAGATACAGATTCTTAGCTGCAGCATAAAAGATCTCAAGTGACTTGGATTTAAATACAGTTATAACCTGTATGATGATCCTGCCCAGAGGTGTTCTGTAGAGCTGCTACTGGAGTTGCACCTTCTGTTGTATTCAGGGTGTGATAAAAACTTCCTTAACACTTCTTTAGGAAAAAGCATGCTTTTTTATTAGGTTCAAAAAAAGTCATCTAGTATATGGAGGTCCAGTCTCAGGGCAACAGGGACCAGATTCATACTCTAGAACACCGGTAGACTGTGTTAACTGCAGGCACTGATCTCTCCTAGCAGCAGCCCAGAGGGAGAGCACACAGAGAAGGGTATTCCTCCTCAGCAGACCTGCAGCTTATTTTTAGTGGTGGAGAGACAGGCTGATCTGCAACAGGATTTGGCACATCACTTTCCACTCACCCTCTTGCAGAAATATGGTTATTTTTTGGTGTTTGGGAATGTTTCCAGCTCTCATCTCATTGATGAAAAAGTGGCCCAGAGGCATTCCTGAGCTTTCATTAACTAGCCCGATCCCATCAGTCTATTGGGTGGCTTGGCACACAGACAGAAGCTCTTAAAATTCTAGCTTTCTGTCTGCAAAAAAGATTGCATGACCTATGTTATGATCTGTTATGTACTTTGAGGTATACAGTTTCAAGGAAATGCAGAAAAAAATCACAAAAAAGTTAAAAATCCATAAAACTCTTGTGTAAAATCTTCAAAAGTAGTGTGTATTATTGTAGTGCCAGTAGTGACAGAGCTGTGCAAAACATACCTCTGAGGTGATGAACCTCTGTGTCAGCTGCAGCACCAGATTTGTTCTCAAGCATTCTCTCCTCTGCCAGGCTTGTAAGTTTATAATTTGGGTCCAGATCATCATTTTCATGTGCTCAGATTCTGGAAGCAATTTAACACTTGCCCTTACCTGCATTATATTGACATCAGATTGTTTATTTTCAAATAGCTCTATGTAACATACGAAGATTTCTAGAGCCTGAAACCTGGGCCTGAACCTAACACCTCAGTGACTAATGACCTTAACTGATCTCTCAGTGAGCAAGAGCAGCTATTTGTTGATAAATAAAGTGGATACAAAGCCTAACAATAATCAACTGGCAGTGCCTCCAAAATCAGGTCCCCCTTGAGGCATCTCCGCCAATTATGACTTAGACACACAGACAGAAGGAGTGGGTTAAAAGTAGTGTTCCAGGATAAGGGGCAATTCACCCTGATAATTTCCAGATGTCAAATCTAATGATATGTCACCATTTAAAAATATGTATTCTCTATTTGGGCTGCACACTGTTATTTTGGAAGTCTGCATCTATGCAAATAACTAAAGTGATCTGAAACAATCTTTAGCTCTTATGTGTTGGAGATTTTACAGTCTTGTGGTTTTGAACTTCTAGGTTTGTTGCTCCAGCTCCTTCTCCTCATCACATGAGCCCCCAGAAAATGTCCATTCAACATCCCACGATGCAGAGACAGACTCCACAACCTCCTCAGCTTCTACAGCTTGCAGGGATGCCTCTGAACACATACCAACCAGCAGAAAGCCCTTCTTTTCAGCCAAATGCCCTTCACATCCAGGGTAAGAAGGAAGAATCTTAATCACTGATGTTAGTTCTTTCTTGCTATTGCTTATCTTCAAATTAAGTGCTTCAGGGACTGGCACTGATATTGTTAAGGTCCTTTTCCTTGAAAGACCCTGGGAGATAGCCTTCAGAACCCTGCCTTCAGAATTCCTTAAAATTCTTCCCTTAGCTAGTTGTTATTCATCCTGGTATGGAGTTACATGTTTCTCTTCAGATTGATTGTCAGCGCTGTTCTTGAAACAGAACGGCAAAAAATTCAGCGATGGCTTGTAATTTTATAATGTCACACTTCTAATCACTCCTGATTTAGCACATAAGTGTCAACCTGGTTTTCAAGAGGTAGGATATTTTTCTCCCTTGCACTTGTGGGGAGATGGCTCTCTTCTATAAACACGAAGACTTTTGCAGCTGTATTCCCACTTATGCTGTGTAATCAGCTTCTACAAGACCTCTCTCTCTCTTCAATCCTGTATATTTCTTCTGTAGCCAAGAAGAAAATTATCAGCTTGTGGGTTTTTTTGTTTGTTTGTCTTTCCTAGCTGGTGGAATGCTAATTACTTTAACATTTCAGGAGTGTGTTGACAGCATTATTGTTGTTTCCTCTCAACTGTTTAAATATATGGTTTGCCATATTTATAGACACAAGGTACATAGCAGACTGGACTTTTAAAGGTCCTAGGTTTCTGGTTATTGATCAGGCTTCCTGAGAATTATTCTTGTAGATACCATAGAAAACATCCTGGGAAGAGCAAGGTGTATT